>JAQGBT010005655.1:0-13893 GCA_034698585.1 Disparrhopalites patrizii
AGTTATAGTAACCATAACCACTTACTGTAGTTGTAATATTCGATTCAGACCCATCCTTGCTTCTTATTATTTATTTACTCACAGTCACAGTACTATACTGCTACTATTTAGTTGGCAGGTTGGCAGTAACTGCTCACACTCATTTTGTTTGTTTTATCCGAGTCACTGTATCCGGTTAAGGAGCTCGCTTTAACTTTATATCGTTTGAAAAATCATACATTGAGGTTATATATATTTGCATTCTCCTGATCACCTCGGTCTAGGTGCTGTTTTGTACAAATAACTCAAATAAGAAGGAAAGTGGAACAGTATATTATGAAGCTCCTAGGCAGAGAATAAGGGTATGGAAACATTCAAGAGGAAATTAGGTTGCAGATAAATCAATATTTCTTCACTTTATATGGTCACACACACCAAGTATAGATATTGGAAGGCGAGGTCTGCAGCGAGAACAATTGAATTCACCTGAGTTCCGTCACCTGACAGGATGAAACCAATCAACCCCATCATCCACGACGTGAAAACAACAATATTACTACGAAACACGATAAAATAAGAATCCCTTTAGAGTATACACCTGCACTTGTGAAAGCACTTCCGTGCATACGCATGTATACCGAAATACGTATGCGTATGCATTATGCATACGCATACATGCATAATATTATAAGCATTGATAGATACCCTATATTTGCAACAACAAATGTTTGTATGCAAATGCGTAATAGTATCGTGTGTGTGTGTGTGTTACAAGTCGGGAAACGGTTTGCTTCCAGCAGCTATTAGGGTTGTTCTTGTTTGGGCTAAAGTATAGAGTTGGGTTAGTTTTCTTCACAGAATAGACTTGTTTTTTACGTCACTCTCAGTAGGGGAGAAAGATACAATTTTTAGCAGAGCTGGCTGTTAATGTGTTGTTTTCAGCGATCATTTATGACTACTACTGAAAAGATTTCTTCTTTACATCATTGTAATGTTAACGGAAGCAGATTTAACTACGGAGATTTTTCTCTGCGTCTTGAATAATGTCGGATTACACAATAGCTCCCAGGTTAAATTTGCTGAGATTAAAACCGACCCCAATCCACCTACATATATGCTTACCGAGGCTTCATTTGTTCCGTTTTTCCATGCATGAAGAGAGGCAAAGGCGAAGATTGTAGGAAACCACAAACTAGTCGATATTTTTTTACAAACACATATAAAGTCACATCCCCTCAGATAAGAATCTGAGGGAAATATGGAGGAGGAGGTGAAAAAATTCGAGGATAGGAATTCGAAGGTAGAAAGTAATAATTTTCTTACAAGCAGTTGATTTGATACAGTCAAAGGCACGCAGGAACATAGCCGACCTACTTTTTCCCTTGTGGTTGCTGTTCTTCTATTTGGCAATGTGGGAAAGCGGTGGCGGCGCGGAGGAGTGAAGGTCTTTTTTTTTTTTGCTTTTGTGCGTGGTATTGGCCTGCACTCACCAAAGACTTTCTCCCGCAGTGTATTTGGAAGGGGTAATATGAAGCTGCTTGAACGGGGAACTTTACTTGATTCCAGTTTGGGAAAAACCGTTTTGCACTTTTTGCCATTGAGTGATTGAGTCGAGAAAATAATAATAAGAGGTGTTTGCAACTTATTTGTGTGCGATCTTTGCAGTGGTACTCCATTTTCAGTTTTAGTTTGAAAGATTTTTATAGAAGAAAGCAAGGAAGCAGAAAGAAGAGATTTTAGGAACTGTGTCTGTTGGGGACGGAGAATAAAAGCAATGAAATGAGGCAGTGTAGTTCAGATCGGCTTGTATATAGTAGGCAGGCAAGGGATTTGGCATTTAATGCTTACTTCTTCATAAATGCAATATTTTATGATGGCCACAGTGCTGGATAAATTATTTTCCAATTTCTGTGTGATACTGTGTGCGCACGGCTGCTTCTGGTGTGCGTCTGTTTTTACGGTTAACAAAATTATGTTACATACCAAACATGCTGGTATACTATGCATACCTGATACCTACCATAATATATGTACATACGTACATACATAAGCCAACGCTTATAGCATTTTATGAATGGGTTAACCTTGACTTCTTTCAGAAGAACAATTTGTCTCTGGTGTGCTAAATTAAGGAGGCGGAGAAATCCATTTTTCTAAAGGTCTCGCTAGAGCTTGTAGTAATTATATATGTGAAAAGATAAGAAAATTACCCGCATATGTTTTATGGGTACACAGACGCAAGAAAGAAATTATGTGTCAAGCGAACTGGACCTTGTCTGTGTACTGCTAAATTTAAATATATTATTACGTTTACTCATAAAAATGAAGCCGGGCACGTTATAGAGAAAAGGAAAGTGAGTCCACGTAATAATTTATTTTTAATTTATGTAGCTACTAGCTACTGATAATGTATGCATGCATGCTGTGCAAAAGGTACAAACTAATTGCATGCAGTTCTGTATTCTTAACTGTACTTGTTACCTTCACAAAAACAAGTGCGAAGGACTTTTAATTATTAATGCGTTCATTAAGGAAATTGTGAAGTATAGATCAAGACCAATTAAAGGCGTACAAGAGAATTTTGAAACGGGACTGATGCAGCAAGGTTGCGGAGGAGAACAAAATAATTGTTGCTGGAGTCGAGCGAAATATAACGTCACTAAGCACGAAAAAAAGGCGTCCTTAAATTCAGTGGGGAGTGAACGTTTTATTGAACGTTACGCGTTTAGACTACCTGTGCGAGTTGGTAGAAAGGTAGATAACGACAGACGAGTGGGAGAAGTCAAAGCGCGGGTTAAAAATAGAAAGAAGAGAGAATGAGATGAAACAAAAGGGTTAAGATCTCCCTTTATTCAAGGGAAAGTCTTGAAGAACGCAAAAAGGTGAATGCTCTGTTGTTTTGGAAAATTGGCGGGTGCAGGTTAGACGTGTAAGGCAACCCGGAAGGTGTTTCTGTGCTCGTTTATTATTTGTTTTTTAAAATTTTAATCCGTCTTCGTCTGATTGTATTTATATTTGCCCTATGTTGGTGAAAATAGAGACAGCTACAAAGCATGGGAGATTGAGGAAACAAGTGCTGGCTATTCTTTGTAAATATAAGTTTGGTGACAGTTTGCGCTTCCTTCTTTCAATGAAAGAAGTAGAAGGAGGACAATTTAATCGTACCCCAAGGGTAATGTTTAATGAAGAGGTGAGTGAAAAGAGAAGTACCAGGAAATACGAAAGAGGATCTGATGGCGTCGAGGGAGTTGCGGGGAAATGCAGGTGACTTATTGTTAGCTGAAAGAACAAGCATGTAAGGTAAGGCAGAACGTAAGGCGTTAGGGAAATGTGGTATACGCTGCACATGTAGTACGCTGCATACGAGATGTACATACATGCATACATACATGTGTATCTACTGTATATATAAGTACATATATGTACATACATAACATTTGTCTTTTGAGGAGGACAGATCAAGGCTGTCGGAAACGGTATACCCCTGAAAGGTTTCAGGGAATGTTATCTGTTAAAGAGCCAGTGATATTTAATTTTGGAGTTGCTGTAAGTGTATCTTGTATCGTTGTTATTCTTAAAAACGAGTAATATGTATACTAATAATGAGAACGGAAAATTTAACGACGCTACGGGCGTGTACATAATACCACTACTCTGTAATACCAGGGAAATATCTACCTTGCAGGAATTTATAAAAGAAAATCGGTGAAGGCAAATAATTGAAGAAGCGAACGCGGAAGTGTCAAAAATGTATGAGTGAAAGTGAGGTCACATTGTCGTCATATCGTGTTTAACCAAGAGGAGGTGGTTTAGTATAGCAAGGTAGCCAAATTATATTATTACAGTCCAGGAGGCGTACTAGAATAGAAAGCTACTGGAGAACGGGAAAGAGCAACTTTTTAGTGATTACAAAAGTATAGAAGAAAGGAATGAGTTAAAGGCCGGTGAACCCAAAACATGAATTCCTACCTCATCCATTTTGAGCAGTAGTCACAACACAATAGTCAACTTCTATTTTCCTACTTTCCGTCCATAGAGAGATAGAGGGTTAGAACATGTAGAGGAGTAGACAAGTTTAGTTCAGCATCTGCTTTCTCCTGCACACCTTTCTACTTCCAGTGTGTTCATGCCTATTGCCTATACGACTGAATGAGGAAATAAAAATGTGGAGTTGGGTATATCTATATGGTCTAAGCAAGTGTGAGCATTATCGGAGGCTTCATAATTTCCTGTGAGTGTGTGATCACGGAAGAAAAGACAACTGTTTGAGGCAACATGAGTGAGCAAAGGCATGCTATGTATGTTGTACAACGTGCGCATTCGTGTTTTTTGTCTTGTAAAAACTGGACTTATAGATCCTCGTACAAATTCGCATTTCTACAGAAAGACTCCTATTCTTGACCCGACTCAGTTTCCTCATACATGATATTGTAGCCTTTCTACCTCGAAGTATCTGTACACTAGATTTTCTTTCGTGTTATGCACGTATTTCGCGTACTCTCGCTATTTGAACTTTCTATGTGTTTTTTTCAGCGGCCCGTCTACGTACGAAGTAGATATACGATTTTGAGCAACTAATATAACGATGCTTCAAGATCTTTTGCGACTAAACTTTAGGACTCGCAGATGCAATACTGAAGAAAAGATAAAAATCCTGAAAATAATGTCGCAGAAATCGATTGGATGCTCTCTTACTGTGGTGTAAATAATAAAAATGAGAAAAGACCATTTTGTGCCGAATTTGTTTGTGATTCCAGTAAAAAGCGTGCGGTGTTCTTGACCACAATAAAATTCTGCACGAAATAGTAGTTTATCTCATTTTTATTATTTCTGCAGAAGTGCGAAAATACTCAGGACTAGGACAGGAAGGTGGACAATTAATGCCAATTAATTTGCCAATTTCTGTAAAATCATTTTTAGGATTTTTGTCGTTTAGTTAGTTGTATCTAAGATTCTGCTCATTTAGTCGAAAACAATCCTTAAGCATTAATATACATATGTATAGTGGGCCTAATAAAAACTCGACTGATGTTTTAGTTTCTCCCAGATCCTAGAATTATTAATTGTGGTCCACACCGTCGAAACGGTGTTAACTGTGACATGGATACCATATTATCGTCCCCAAACATTTGGAGAGGGAAAGTAGTAATGTGAATGTACTTTGAAGTACCGTCATTTAATAGTGGTCACCATGTACTCATGAGTATGAGAATGACTCATACTTTCTCCACTTATTGCTGTCGCATGTATGTATGCATACAACCGAGAAATACTGAAGAATGTAAGGTATACTCACTCATCGTGACACGCTTGTAGCTTGTATTGTCTGTATTTGTAAGCGATACGCTGAAATAATAACTTGTAATTAAACGTGCCCTAATTGTATAAACAAGTTGTGGCGAGGTAGACATCGATATTATTTGACCGAATGGACTCAGTCTTTGTCTATAGAATAAATAATAACGGTATAATATTGATGTGTTTTTGTTTTTCGCTGTCGCTGGAGTCTGTAACTAGAAGAACATTAATGTATATTTTTGAGCTTAAAGTCATTTACATGTTAATACATAGACACTATGCAGACATCATAGATATGTTTGCAGAAGAATTGGAGTTCATCACTTCTTTCACAAAACTGGATGTAGAAGTAGGACAAACAAAAAGTTTCACGCCGCTCTTCCTTCCTCCTTAATATCTGTCTCCGTGCATAAGCTTCAATTATGCAAATGTGAAAAAGAGGAGAGCTTTTGTCTGATGTAGTTAGTGTCCTTTGCGCTGGATAGTTCTTTGTTATTTGATGTGGCAATGAATGCTTTTTCTGTGTGACCGTTTTTTCTCTCTCTGGGAAAGAGACTGGTGTGTTACAATTATTTTTTGCTTGTTCAACTGGAGAAGACAATAAAGCGGGACATTTTGCTTTACCCATTCGCCTTGATTGCTGTGCTGGGTCTTCGCTTTTACGTTCGTTGTTAATGGCCTTCTTATAGGTCATGTAAATGCAAATTGACCTGTATGTCTATTTTTTGCGCACGTTATTGTTCTACTATTACATCTACATAAAATGCTGCTGACATTTCTATAGCTGTAATAATACAAAAATGTTGCAGAAGAAAAATAAAAATGTTGCGAGTACCACGTAGATGCTTTTTCAGTACGTTAATAAGGTCATATAAGATTTGAATTTGAGTATAATGTTATTCATAATTCACCTGTAGTTTTTTTTTTTTTTTTACATTTGTCGTATATGTATAACTGGCCATTTTGTAAATGCCGACATTTTCAGCACAAACTGTACTATTATAAATACCTATTCGTATAATTGAACCCCTCCAGCGTTTTCCCATTTTTTGGGATTTAACATATTTCCCAACTAGCGGCTTTCGTAATATTGAACACCGTGTGAAGAAATTATGTCGTTTTGACACAGAATTCCATTCCTAAATAAACCACGAAGTTCTTTTCTATTCAGGAAAATGGAGAAACGTACGTAGTACTACTGACAGTCGGCGGGAAAGTGATTGGGTATTGTATGTTGTATCTGAGAAAGAATTCCTAGAAATTCAAACGGGAATGGCAAATGGGAGTTACAAAGCACACACAAGTGTGTGGGTGTGTCGGGCGAGTGTATGCATGTATGTATATAGACATAGAGTATCAAGACCACATACTTTTCTCGTATTATTCTAATTTTTTTTAGAACAGTTTACTATGCTTATCCACCAGAAGGACCACTGGGAGGACGGAGAACTTTTCAATTTCCTGGCCTTGATGATTACTTCGGGAGGACAGAAATACCGAATGATTGTTCAAGCTTTGATAGGTATAGTTTGAGTGGACTCAAAGCTTATGTATGTATTACGCTATGTATGCTTACGCTATCTATATCTTTCCTGGAGCTGCTTCTCCTTTGGCAAATCGGTACGAGGAAGAAGTGTTCCAGGTTCCAAGAAAAGTTCATTTCCTTTTCTCTCGTACATTTCGGAAAGAGCGTAAAGGGAGTTAAGGGACATACAAGTATCTGCCTACGTGCCTACGTGTGAATGAGAACAGTCTTTGACCAAACTTTAATTTTCTGTGATACAGCTTTTCAAGATGGTGATTGAATGTATTCATCCTGATTCTTCCACCTTACGCTGGCAGTCTGTTACTGTAACTAGGAAACATTTATTTATGGTAATTTATTTGTGGTATCGAGATTTACAGCTTACACTCAGGGGTGGACTTAGTGATTGTCATATCCCAGAAATGAAAGCGGTAGTATCTCGACAAATGAACCCATGTTTATGTCTCCGTGGGTTAAGCGCTTTTCACGTGTGTATAATGGAAATATGATGTCTGAGGCTAGCATATTGAGCAAATAAAACCAGTATTAGCGGGCAAAAGAGGTCAAGCAAGTTAAGATTCCATGGAATTTGAAATGCACTAGGGATACAGATCAAGAAGGTTTCGAGGAAAGAGTGCCAGATTGATTCTAAATCGGTCATCTGTCATCTGATGCAAGTGATATTAAGGTCCAACATACTGGATGATGGATAAGGCTAATTGGCATAATTTCATACTTGTACCAGGGCGGTGTGGCGACGATACTTCTCTACGACATGCAGAAACCATATTCGTCGCTAACAATCAGCCAGTATATCAAGTGGTGCTTGGGTGAATGAGCAGAACGTACAATACAATTAAGTAATTGAAGGAAATTTTGTGTGGGTGTATTGCAAGTGCTAACTCTTTCCTCACTAAACGAATAAGTAAAACAAAGCTTGCTTCACTATCAATAGGAAACCAAGCTTGGATCCCAATAAAAAAATTTATATTCTGCAGAAAGTTCATTCTTGCGCTTTTTCTAATAGTCCCATAACTTGTGGCAAATTCTTAATTGGCCGTTGATTTCATAGAGTAATGTTAACTTGATAATAAATCCTGTGGATCATTCGTTTCCAGTGGTAGATTCCCCACCATAGCTTCTGGTGTATGTAGTTGTATATGAGCAGGAAAGTAACATGGCATATATGTTGCATTTAGTTTTCGATTTTCTCTGGGACAAGGAATAACCTGTATCCAGACGGTAAGTTCTATAATAGTTTCTCTATTTCACCACTCATACCGTGATTTTTAAATGATCTGATTTCCAGTAAACAACTGGCAATAATCGATAGGAAGCTCTCAAAACAAGTTTTATTCTTTCAAGATGTGCGGTCTTAGTGCGTACCTTCCGAGTGTAAATTATACATAGTTGTTCGGGGTTAAGGGAGACGAAATGTAATCTTTGCTCCTAACACTCCTAACTGCTATATTACGGGACAAGAGAAGTGTGTAAGTGTTAGATCCATTGTACAAGCAAATTAATGAGGGAAAATTTTCGGAGATATCGAAGACGTTTTTTACTGACTCACAGTCAAAAAAATATCTTGTTATTTTTATACTTTTTTCTCCTCTGGGTTCAGTCTATACCTATAACCTACTATGCACATTATTTTACAAGGTAAACGTGCCAGAAGATAATAAAAGGATGCGTTGGTATGTTATAATTATAATATACGGATGAAAAGTCAACTTCTTGCAGTACTTCTGGTGAAACAGTGAAACAACGAAGAAAGCCATAATCCATAACGTGAAACTGTGACAAATTCTAACATTTAATGGAGCACTTCGTATGTTTTATTCATGTCGACAAAAAAATGATTGATTTTCGTGGCTATAGAGATTTCCACTTTTAGAGAGGTTCTACAGGAAAGAGAAAATCTACAGGATTCCAAACCATGATCCTTTTCCTTACACTCAACTGTAACCCACACCTGAGGTCGTGCAAGACAGGCACTGGTACTGGTAATGATAATTTCAATTTTTATTGCGGAAATAACGAAACAAATTGCAGATGGATCCGAGCAAGATTGAGTGAGCTATGAGCATTCTGCTGCGACAGGTCCCAGACACACAATTTTAGAAAAGATAAACAAAATTGAAAGTGGAAAAATCTGAGCATGGCCAGCATCACTTTTCGAAACTGAATTTTACAACAGCAAAACGGCTCACACTGACCTGTTACTGTCTCCGTTTTTTCCTGCTCATATTTCCGACTGGGCAATCAAAATCAAGACGATTTTATTTATATTATGCTGCTACCTGCTACTATAGCTCAAGGTTTTTCGAAAATAAATTACGTTAATTATTAGTCTTTAATCTCCGATGATTGGCGGTTTACCTCTCTCGTATACTATTTAAATTATCACAAACTATTTAAGCCTGCACTTTCTCTGCCCTTCGTTTTTCGCTTAGCCAATGTCAATGCGCAAATCTCCTTAGTATATTTTCAGATAGGTAACTTGGTTAGTACTGATTTTGTAAAACGACTTGATTGTGTTTCTCCCAACAGGATTAAATCCGAACTTCTCTTAGAAGTCACAGGATTTTTTCTCATGCATCGTTCTCTTCGCACCTTTTCCTCACATTTGAGCAACTATCGATTTGATGTTTGCATTATTAATAATGCTTCTTTTCAAATATCCTTTTTCTCCTGTAACGAACGACACCTACTAGAAAATGCAAAGCTTCCTGGTTTCCTCCTCCTCTTCCTCCCACGCACAAATGTCGTGTATTGTTTTTCCCCGTTTCGCTTCTTCCATAATCGTCGCTCACGTTTGTGTGGTGTTCGCGTTGCTTCATTTCACCCTGTTGTGAGCGAATGTTCTCTGCATACAATTATGCCAGGGTTAATTTTCTATAATGGGTATGATTTTATAAGTAACACGGTCTGACTGGTGTTTGTATTGGGTTGTGCAATCTCTGCAGATAAAGCATGATTTGTTGTGTACATACTAGTAAATATACAAAGGTACAGGGAAGAAGGTATAATAAGCAAGCAACATCTGCTTGGATTTAGTGTAAGCAACTATGCAAGGCCAGATTTGTCCGCTTGGCAAAGAGGAAAATAAAACTAACAAGTGGTAGAACGGAAAAAAGCCATGGCTTGTTTTCCCTTTGCGTGCAGATTTACTTCACTGAGAAGCTTAGTTCTATCGTCGAGTTGCCGTGTTTTGTATAGTTGCGATAGTAAGTAGTTCAATACTGTAATTTGTGTATGCATGATCTCCTTAACGATTTTCCAGGCGTCAATGTGTATATTATGTATGTATATATTTGTATGATGAAACTCAAATCATCACGATTGGATTCGGATGCTGCATATTGGCAGATGCGTAAGCAAGTGACCTAATTACCTAATTAATTAATTAGTAAAGAAATGTTTTATAAATATAGTCCTACCTGTTTTGGGGGGAGGATTTTCGAACAATCGTTTCGGTTGTCGTTGTTGTAGCAAGTGATTTTCTCTTGGTAACCCTGAGGATGAGTTCTGGCTTCAGGCTTTCTGGCACGTTGTTTTTACTTTTTTGTTAGTCTTGAGACTTTCCCCTCTGTTTGTTGTAAGTCTCAGTCGTAGCAGCGAAAGTCGAGCCAACTTTTAGGGATATTAATTTGATAAATAAATGAGGTAAGACGAAAGTCGACGGGGAAAACAAAAAATTGCGAGATTTTGCTGTTTTTCTTGTCACAATCACCGTAGCAATGCTTCACTTAGCTAGCGAAAGGAAGTATTGTACTTAGGTAATTCTCTGGTTAAACTAAAAGAGAATAGGAAAAGAAAAAGTCGCACTAAATTTTCCAGTTGGCAGTTACCCGCTCAACTTTCCCCATGCGACTGAACCCAGAGCTGGAGTGGCGGTAAGACTTTGGTTTGGAGAAAGACCAAGATAGTGAGTCGTTGCAGTAGGTTCCTTTTTTTTGTATAGTGGGTGAAAGAGAAAGAGTGAGGGTAGGGAGAATTCTGCAAGCACGGGAAGCTTTCTCCTTGCTTTCCTCAACAGCCTTTGAACTACTATGGGCAAGGTTGAGCGTTTCTGTATGTCTGGTGGCTTATACCATGACTGGTGAGAGAGTTTTCCTCCTTGCTTGCTACAGGAAAGTCGGTCCTAAAATAATGCACAATTCTATTTGTAAACAAATAGTGAATATAATACAGCATTATATTTTTGTCGTCGAATGTTTTATTATTTTCATGGATTTACCACGAACTTTTTACTTGGTTTTTGTAAAATATAGTTTGTGGCAATTATGATCCGCAATCAAATTGTGCGCCAAACAGGATTTTTGTCTCTTTACCGCTATATCTTGGTATTTGTTGGTTACATGTTATCGGGAGTAAAATGCACATACACCTATACCGTCGGCTTCACAACGTCTTTAAAATTTAAATCTCACTCCCCAGTAATGTTCCTAAGCAAGTCCTTTGCTTCACCTTTGGTAAAAAGTACATCAAGATATTATGTATCAGTTCCCCAGTTCAAAAGGAATCACTGATCACTAGACACACAGGCACTTCATGAATTTGGTTCAGTTTTCCTCAAAGAAGTGGAAGAAACTGCATGAATTCGCGATGAATTATCTTAACGATTCAAACGGTGCACACATGGAGAAGAAATTGTTGGGAAAAAATTGTTCGTCTTCACTGTTGATGCTTCTCGTATTCGGTATTGAATAAAAATAAAATAGTATTACTTGTTTCTTTCAGTATTTGTCCTTTTTACCATATGATGTTGACATGCACGTTGAGGAAACGTGGAGATAGTCCTGGATAGTTTTTCACGTCAAATAGGAGGAATTCTTCGCGTTGACATGAGACATGACATCTCAACGAAATGGCTGGGGCACTCAGCGAGAAAAACACAAGAAGTGATCGTCGGTGTCGATGATGATTACAGTGAAATACTTCCACTGGGATTTCGTATATGATTCGTTCCTGTAGTAAAGTGTGTACTGAGTCTACTGAGTACACACACTTTCCGGCTTCATAGGAAATCTTTCAAGCTGGAAAGAGATGATAGAAGCCTTTCAACTTTTCAAATATTTCTGTATATTGGTGAAATATGCAAATAATGCAAAGTTTATTATTTAGTAGGAAAAGAATCTTCACATATGTACCTGTGTTACGGTGTATACACTTTTCTTTTTAGCTTACTTTTCCTTTTTCGTCGCTGACTCAGCAATTTGGGGGAAAAGCAATTTGGGCAAGTTTTTTTTGGTTTGATTGCACATGAAAAAAATTACCTTCAAAATCGTGCATTTCACATTCACGTTTTTACGCGTGTCTCTATCCAAATTTAATCGGCGATGTTGATGGTAATAATTATGGTACTTGAGTTGCCAATAGCACTGTGTATATCTTCAAGTTTAGCAAAAAAGACAGTGTTCACTCACAAGTATTGTTTTTTTTTCTTGAAGAAGTATTTTCCAAGCTGTGTTTTCTGTCTTTACCCACTGTCTCACACACCTCCTTTACAGTGCTAGCCACTACTAGAAAATGTGAAAATAATAAGTTGTTATTAATAATTGTTCGTAATGAAGTCCATCACTGGCTTAGCATCACCTACTATTCTTCTTTGACGACAAACTAATAATAATAATTAAGTACAAACTGAATAAAAGGATGCTGGTGGAAAACTGGGGTCTGGGCATGCTTGTTGAAGTGATCTTACTAAGATTTTGAGTAACTTACTTGATTATTTCTCTCCCGCCACACAATGTATCAACTCTGGTTTCTCAGAGAAAAGTCTTATATTTCCCTGAGGGAGAGGAGATAATTTCCCGTAACTCGCAATGTTTTTAGAAGCTGAAAGAAGAGAGCGAGAGTAAGATTTAATAGTTTACACAGTTTTCCTATTAAACCAAGTGCGAGAGTGTATTATTAAGAGTGAAAAAATCTCATTGGAAGTGTATTCAGGTACTTGATTTGATGGATAGGATAAAAAACAGTCAAGTGAAGGTAGATGAAGCCGTTGGTTTGTGTCACTCTCCGCAGACATCACTGTAACGCAGTCTTGTAATTTATCTCTACAGATGAGAGCGAAAGAGAGAGAGACACCGGAAGGTTAAGCTCCCAGTGGTAACAGAGCATTAATAATAATAATGATCACATTATTACTTATTACCAGAAGAGTTAGATTCAACCATAAATGTCTGCACACTAGTACACAGAAGTTCATGTATTTAGTACTCTCTGGCAGCAAACGAACGGGATCGAACCGTGCACAGCTTGGATGGTGTTTACCTCAAGAGAATCATACACATAATTCTGTGTGTATGTGTATATTTTTACGTTTTTTCAATTCAGGTTTGTATGCCTTTCAATAGCATATGATCATGTTACGCGATCTTGTGTTTAAAAACTTCCAATTTATTTGTCTCAAAAGTTCCGGCACGTACATACATCATTAGATTGTGTGGTGAAAAACTTCTGCATTTGGTTTTTGTTCCTGCACGCTCAAAATCTTCTTCCTCGTTTTCCAGTACGTAGACAGATCTGCAGTTTACAGCGTGTGAAGATGAGAGCACCTGTAGAGATGGAAAACAGTGCTACTTATAAAAGGGTTATTATACGTTTCACGATATACATATATAATGTACTATGTACATACATATATGCTTGTGTATATAGAAAAAACCAGAGATGTACGGAGCAGCAGTGCGAACCCGATCTGTTCTGCGGCTTGGTAGAGCTCGTTCCAAAGCAATTAATGGAGCAAAAGCAGCCAAAAGATTATTATCGAAAGTTATCAGTGGTGGAAAAAGGAGGAACCGTAAAAATTTAGGAAGGCGTTAAAATTTACAATAATGTAATCAGAATGTTTATGCTGAAACATGGTAAAAAGTTAAGCAACAGTGAAAAACAATATTTCTTGATGTATTCATGCTAGTATGCATTTATTGTTTATATAGTCTTAAAGCGTTTGTTTAATTCTCGTTTGCAAGAATTCCACGTGACATGGTATGAAAGTGAGGCTGGACTAGTGTGGTGCAAACGATATTCACGATACGATATTCTCGTTAATATCGTCCAATTCTCACGAACGATAATGCACG
>JAQGBT010005656.1:0-13892 GCA_034698585.1 Disparrhopalites patrizii
GAGAGAGAAAGAGAGAGAAAGAGAGAGAGAAAGGGAGAGAAAGAGAGAGAGAGAGAGAGAAAAAGAGAGAGAGGGGGAAATGACATCGTATCACTTTGTGTAAATCACCACCGGAATTCAAACCAGCGTAACTAGTTTACTTTAGAAACATTCAATAAACGTCCTGAATGAATAAGCATGCGTAATTTTTTTAATAGTATAGAATAAATAATAATTTTTACAAAATTGTCTGTGTGTATCCCTTGAGTACAGGGTGTATAATTATTATTGCCCAAAAAACTAAGGAGAGAAAGGGAGTGAGTAGGGGGGGGGAAACTTGAAATACAACAACTGGAGACATCCATCTCAAGTGTCAGCTGGGGCGCACAAAGGTCAAACTGTATGGAAAAATCCTTGTTTGTACTAGTGTTTTGAATACTACCATCTTCACCATCATTTACATTAAACATCTCATAATCCCTTTTGTAGATGTGCCATAAACTTCTCCCCTGCCATGTGAATCTCCCTGGATGGTGGAGCATTTGTCTTCTCTGATTTTTAGTCCTCGCATTCCTGTGAGAGCAATGAAAGGATAGACCGTGGCAATGTAGCATTGTATAAAAATGAGCTTTATATTTACGTATAATTATATCAAGAATGTGAAGGGAATGTGCAAGTTTTGGTTCCGAAAGAGGGTAGACTCTCTTGCTGAGGGTGGAAAGGCACCAGAAGGGTGAAGGGATGGACTCATTGACTTTAGATGGCAGATTATACAATTAATAACAATCATGGTCGCCAGTTCATACAATGAACCCCGTGTTTATTACCAGGACAGAAATAATGTTAAGAAATTGGGTGGTGACTGGCAAATTCTAGTGTCTGGTGACACATGGAAGGCTAAACGGTGGCTGGGTATAAATTAGTGTCTATATACCACGTCTTCTTCCAATTAAAACAAGGCTATACATATGTCCCTTTGACTGAGCCCATTTAAAGGGTAAATACTAAAAGCAGGAGACTTTCCTTTTGTTGGTGGCTAATAATTCTATAGGGATGGACACGGGGAGAAATTAGTCTCCTTGATAAGTTAACTTGGTCAACCAAACGGATTGGAATTGAGCATTACAGCAAAATTTTTATGAACTCAGTGATCCGGCGCTTTATTGAGCTACATTCTTTGCTAATTTCCAAACCATTGCTTAATTTGGTGGATTGAGAATCATTTTGGATCTTTTTTTAAAAAAAATAATGTAATTGGTTTAAAAAAGTTCTCTTCCGCATGGATATTCTCTGACTAAATGTTATTACGGCACTATTTTAAATTGTTAAGGACAATTGTCAAGGACTGTAGTTCTGGGAAAAGCATCTCAATTGTACGCCTTTGAAGTTATTTTGCTGGATTAGTCGCAATTTAAAATTATTAAATGGATTAATAAACAATTTAAAAATATTAAATAATCCCCAAAAATGCAGGAAGCGTAGATTGCTCCGGATACTTTACGGGGGAAAAAATAAAGGAATGAGCGAATGATAAAAAAAACAAAACAGTTGGGGCAAATTACAGAGAATCCTAGGCCGCATGTATAACTGATGGAGTGAAAGGGCCTACATATCAGTAATTTGTGATGACACAATGATAACAACAACAAAAAAATGTCTCCTCATGCGCACCTGCGGAAATTTGACAGGTGAAACTTATCAATTCCATCTGCGTGCTTTCAATTTTTTTCCTGTTCTTCTGCTAAATAGAGGGCATTTGCATTATTGACTAACCAGTGAAAATAAATTTTATACCCGCTTTTCTCCTCTCTCTCTCGAGCCCGGATATGTAAATGGTCTCCGGGAGTTTCCCTAAACGTGTCCTCTTTCATGCCTCCTACCTTATGAGGGTGATTTAGCCTCCGCGTTTAAATTCCATACCTTTCGGGAACGTGTTGGTTGTATTTCCTCGTGTGCCTTTCCCCATAAATTAACCTTCCAAGGTCCCGTAACACGAGAAGGACTTTTTTCTTTCCCGGAGAATTTAAAGAAAAAAAAAAGAAAAATATTTGTCGTTTTTTCGGGCCTAAATTATACCATTTGAGTCCCAAAAAAACATTTGTTTTGTTCCCATTTCCCTCTTTCTCCCAAAAGTTACAAGGCTCTCAGATTACCAGGCTAAAAGAGGTCCTCCGAAAATCCCCCCGCATTGGACTCTTGCGTGGAGAAGATGGCAATTTAATGTATAAAAAAAAAGAAGAAAAAAAAGTCAATGGAAAAGTTTCCTTTTTCTACCATTTTGGAGATACCGCACAATCGCCTGTGTGAAACACCATGAGCTTTGCCTATGGACTTTTGCCAAACAGATTGTGGAAAGGAAACGGAAGTCCAATGTTATTTTCTTTCTTTATAACATTTTATTTTTACTTCACTTCCCTCTTAAATATACTCCGGTCGTTGGCTGCTATTTTGATACGTGACGTTAGTTCCACCGTCTTTTTTTTTCCCCCTGCCTTTCCCCAGCCAGTTAACAGCTTGACGCTACAAGGAGTTTCTCCGGGCATATATTTTCTCTGGGTGCGTGAGATCCCCATTTTGTTATTTCTCTTTCCTCTTCATTTCAGCCATATCGGAGGTTGTTATGTGAAATAAATTCCAATCACTTCCGTATATTATTATTATAACATGCTGGGAAAAAATAAATTCATGATCCCCATATGAAATGTACGGAGAAAGAGGGGAGAGAAAAAAGGTAGAGAAAGATGTATGTACGTGATGTGTGTTTCCAGTTAGCTCCCAGCTCCATGCGTGAGTGAGTGAGAGAGAGAGAGAAGAAGAAAGAAAGAAAGGGGAGAGAAATGAGAGAGAGAGAAAGAGAGAGACAGAGAGAGAGTGAGTGAGAGAGAAAGAGAGAGAGGGAGGGAGAGAGACAAAATGAACGAGGTAGTAGAATCGTAGATCTATAGTGGCCTTTTCGGGTTTTTCCAACACACCTATGCACATTTCCATAAGCTTGATGTATGGACTAGGGAGAGTTGGGAGAGAGCTTTCCACGCTAAGGGACTAGAAGAGGCGGGGGAGAAGAGAGAAATGTGGAGATGGAACAGGTAGATAAAGGTGGTTTTTCTCAAGCAAATAGAAAAAGGAGTGTTTCACTGTTCCACACTTCACTTGCATGCATAAGTAATAGCCAAATACTTGCACAATTCTTATGGCCCGAGTTTTCCTGGGAGAGGGAGGGAGGGAGAGAGAGAGGGCGAAAGAGAGAGAGAGAGACGGAGGAAGTGATAGAGAGAGAAAGAGGCAGAGAGAAAGCCAGAAAGAGAGAGGGAAAGAGAGATAGACAGAAAGAGAGAGAGAAAGAGAGATAGACAGAAAGAGAGAGGGAAAGTCTGAAAGAGAGAGTAAGAGAGAGATAGACAGAAAGAAAGAGAGAGAGATAGACAGAAGGAGAGAGAGAAACAGAAAGAGAGAGGGAAAGAGAGAGGGAAAGAGAGAGATAGGCAGAAAGAGAGCGGGAAGGAGAAAGAGAGAGAAAAGATAGAGAAAGGGAGAAAAACATCCACCATCTCTCTCTCTCTCTCTCGCTCCCTCCCGAACAATCCAAAAAAGTATGTTGGATGAAACAAAATGTGTGCATACATATGTATGTACAAATGTATATTTTTTATTATTATTTACCCCCACGTCCTGACATTGCCATTGCTCCACCACATATGATGGAGAGAGAGAGAGAGAGAGAGAGAGAGAAATGGTATCCATCCATTTCTACGGGGGGAATGGATATTACAATGGTCTCACCTTCATATTTTATGACTAGCGTCTGTGATATTCAAAAAGGAAGAATCTTCTTCTCTCGTAAAACTTGACACACCATGGGAGAGAGAGAAAAAGAGCTGTGTTTTTTGGTAGTATATAATGCCAAAGCAGAGGGAAAGGCGTTCCCCTTGTGCATTTCAACTAACTGGAAAATTGGAAATATTTCATGCCTCCGCACCGCCCCTCTAATCCACCTCAGAAAGTCAAAACATCTAAATATATATATTTTTAGAATTTTCTCATTACCTTTTACATATACAGTTGAAACATTTTGTTTCACTGTATCAGTTGTAGGAGACCATACGTTCAGTTTTTTTTTTTTTTTTTTAAAGAAAAAGTGCCCTGCCTCTTGTATCATCCTTTCTTTTAAGGTACAACATGAACTGAGCACATATCTTCGGGCATCTCCTCTGGCTTCTTCCTGAATTCACCCGACTCGGTTTTTTTTTGTACAAATTCCATTTCTGTCTTAGCAGTAACATATTTTCCTCCAAAATATTTTCTTCCACATTTTCCCTGCCAAGTTAGACCAGTTTGCTTTCCTCCCAATCAAAATGGCTGCATTTTTTGCCTGGTGAAAATATGTTTGATGCAAAACAGGACGAGTCCAGTGGTATCTTACAGTTTATAAATGGAATATCACAATTAAATCTTAGGCCATGGGATAAAATGGGAGAAAAAATGCTAGCAAAACGTCTACTCATTCCTCGCAAAATTCTCCGGAATGATGACACAATCATGTGGGAACCTTTGAAAAATATAAGAAAAAAGGGGAAAACTTTCACTCCTTGAAGAATGACTTTTTTTTTAGTGAAATAAACAGATAAATCTTATCTGAGACAAAAAAAAAAAGAACAAAAGGCCGTGGGGTGAAGCACGGCAAAGTTGTTAAAGAGGCCAAGATTATAAAGCCAAGTAGATGACATCGCCATTTTATTTACACTATGATAGTGGCTGAATCACAAACAGTGGGGCTCTGCTATAATCTTTTATTTTTTAATATTGAAATTTTTTTTTTGTATAAAAATACATTATTCCGTAATCATAGGGTTTTTGCACACTCACTGCATCACGCACGCTTATTTTAAGGCTCAAGTGCTTCCATTGTCCTCTCTCTCTCTCTCTTTCTCTGTACGGCTATCAGGGCAATGTGCTACTATTTCGGGCAGATCTGCACGCGCTCCCACCTTTAAGAAGGCAAAAAGGAAAGAGCTGGGCATTTGACAGGAAAACTTTAAGTAGGCCCACGACTATGTAATTACTATCACGATACCTCAAACAATTTAATCCACCTGTCTGACCCTCAATTGAGAAATTATAGGATAAAAAAAAATAAAGTCTTCCCCAACGTCTTTTCCATCAACTCTCAAAGCTCTTCGTGTATTTTCATGCGCTCGGGATAGTTTGTTGTCTCTTCGGCTAAATCCTTTCTTCTTCCCAACTCTCACTCGCACTTCCTATTTTCTCTTTCTCCGCATTTCCCTCAATAACCCTTTCTTTCCTTTCCCATTTTTAAACGACTTTTCCCTGTTCCTCTTTTGCCTACTTTTGAAAAGCCGTTTCCATTCATAATGCCTTTCAATACTTATTTTAAATAAATAAATTTCAAATTCAATACCTAAAGTTAGGTAGTTAATTTTATTTAATCTTTAATTAAAATTATCCAGCAAGAAAGACACAAATTATACAACAAGAAAGAAAGTACGAATGTTCCAATTCCAATGACTTGTTTGACTAACAAAATCTGGACAAAAAGTAAATGAGGTATTATTTGGAATATCGAGAAATTGCGGAATACATGCTCTTTTGCAAAGATGACATTAATTGATGTAAATGGTGTAAACATTTGGGTTCCGTCCACATTTAGTGAGTATAATTAGCATGTTCGGGACCGTTTCAAGTCCAAAAATTACAGGCCACGCTTGCTGAGACGATTCCAAAGTGCATCTCAAATGCTGACCTCAAAATATCCCAGTTGATCCTGGCTCACCCAAGAATGTTTGGCTCCTTCACCTCGCAAAATAAATGCCAAAGAATGTTTAATTAACAATAATTTATCCACTTGCAAAAGACTGAAAACAACATCCCGATTGGCCCCTGAATATTGGTAGATTACTAATAAACACTTAAATTCTACGGGGAATTCGCTAATACTTCTTCCTCCTGTTGATCACTCTTGGTCGCGTTTAAAGGCATAATTGCTGAACAAAAGAAAAAACAACACATGTGCCTTCTTCTTTGATGGAGGTGAATGCATAGGTAATAAAGAGAATTAAAGGAGCAGCTCCTTATACAGAAAGTGGACGGGGTTGAGTGATGTATATTGAATGGTTTGGCTCTCATCTACCTCCAACATGAGGATTTGCCTCGGAGATAACCTTTTTACTCTCCAAGTGGCGTCCAAGAACGATGGAGCTGGAGATAGGCGGCTGATTGTGAATTATATGAAATTGCGGAGAGGAAGAGGGAGAGAGAGACATTAGAGGGAAATTGGAAGGTATTGAGAGAGGGTGAGGAATAGAGCTAACAAGTCGAGAGAGAAACGGGGATGAAAATTGAATTATTGGTTTACCAGCCGAAGCACTTTTTCTTCCTCCTTCTCTCAATCTCCTTTCTTTTTGGTGAATACGGAGGAAAAAGAGATTTTTCAATGTTCACATAGACCAAGAAAAAGAAGAGAGAGATGGAAAGAGAGAGAAAGAGAGGGGAAAAAAAGAGGTCCACCTCCTGCACCACAGGAATGAATCGGGCTAGAGGTGGGATGGGGAGTTCCTCTGGCTTCCGATGATAAATAGGTAAATGGAATTTAGAAGCCCTCATCTCACAGCAGGAAACTGAAAACCCCCTTCGGTGCGGATCAATTTTTCAAACATTGCGCCAGTAGACGGCACAGCGGAATCTTGACCTCCGACACAGTAGTTGAAGTTAAGTCCAACATCCGACTGCTCATCTCTCTCACGTAAAAACTAACTCTCATTAATCACCCCCACATCTTTTTTTTTTCTCTCTCTCTCCACGTCACACGTCCAGCAGCAGCCGCACTTATGGAAAGGACGAAAGAGAGAGAGAGAGAGGGAGAGAGAGAGGAATTGACGGAGGTAAGTAAGTAGTTAGTAGACGTTAATAATGTCTTAAACCCATAAGAGTGAATGAGAGGAGAGTGACGGAAAGTGGGCCCGTTGCTTTCTCCTGTCAAACAACAACAGTGCTCACACGTGTCATGCCTCCAAACAATTATCGGCTTTGACACCCAACAACAGCATTATCGTCATTGAGAACTGTAAAAGTCCGTCTGTTCCACACCGCCTTCCCTTTTTAACCACAAAGAAAGTACGCACCTTCCACATTTTTTCTCCCATCATTCTTCCCTTTCTTACTTCCGTCCTTCGTATCATAGACGTTGGTTGACGTAAAAAAATTCTCTGGTATCAAAATAAATTCTATTTCCCTATGTCCCAAAAAATTGGAGAAAAGAGTGGATGGCGTAAAATTAATTAAAATGAATTAAATTGCATTAAAAAGGAAGGCGGTATTTCTTATTTTGGGACCATTATTACCATTACCAGGATTACCGCCTAAACTATACCTTCGTATCCCCCCAAAAAAGTGTCCCCGATCAAATACTGTCACATTTATATTTTAGGATATTACAAAGTATAGAGTAGTATTACAAAGTACATAGTATTGCTTTACACCATCTTGTAATAATGGTATTTGATTTTTTTCTATTCTTTGTACACACAAAAAAAAGAAACGATAGCTATTGTAAGCCCTAATTAAAGTCCAAGGCCCGCCAATAGGCGGGGGAATTGGAGTTGGCTAAATGGAATGTATTATAAAAAAATATATATAATAAAACAACAACATTTCCCACAACTCTGTCCATATATTACCCCTTTCCACTAATCCTTCCCTTCTATTACCTACATAATATTCCTCAAGAGAAACATTGAGTACGGTGTATTACACACATTATTATTTTTACTTCTGATGCTCCCCTTGTTTTTTTTTTTTTTATTCTGGGGTATCTCCCCCTTAATATTTGCAGGACGACGCACACATATGTACTTTTTTTCTCCTTATTTTTTGCTTGGGATAAAACGGGGCATTTGAACGGGGGGTAATTAAGGGCAGCACAAGGTTGCGGTATGAAATTAATAGAAAAATTAATAACTCCGCACGTAACAATGAAGGACGAGAAAAGACGGTCGTTTAATGGTTCACATCCTAATAGCAATTTAACGGTAATTCCTTAAATAAAGTGTTTTTCCTCCCTGGCGTACCGTGGACATTCGGGGTGAGAGGCTTCCCCTCTCTCTCCAACTATGGCCAAAGGGAACACAGGTATCTACGTTTGGTTATACAAGTGGTAATTAGTAATCACAATAATTATTCCTTCTCTTTGTTCGGGCACCTTCTTCTTGAGAGAGAGAGAGAGAGAGAAACAGCGAAAGAGAGAGAAAGAGAGAGAGAGAGCAGTGTATATGTAAGAATATAATTGTCAGGGAGGGGATAATAATAATATTGCTCCCGTGTGTACCTCATTGTAAACAATGAGAAAATAACCAAATAAGTGAGCAGCCACAAGGGAAGTGGAGGTCTGGTGAAACGGGACATTTTTATGACTTTTTTCCATGTGGACTTTTGTTCACTCCTTATGAGACTCCACCGAAATGTGGGAGAGAGACGGGAGAGTGAGAAGTCCCGTAGATAGGTGTCATTGCCTGTCTTTTTAGCTCTTTCCCCACCAATGACAAGCCTCTCTTGTACCCTCCCAGGCTCCCTTTATCTCCCGCTCCTTTATTATCCTCCTCTCAAGCTCCTTTATTGCTTTCTGGACCGAAGGATTCTTGGGGACGATTCCAGACTGCCTTGTCATCATCGCCGTTTTTATCTTCATCTGGCCCAGGTAAAAGTCCAGGGTAGACAATCGCACGTTCTCCGTACGTATTACCTAGCTACATGTATATTTACCTACATATATATGTAAAGGGAATCTTAACATGGCCATGCTCTTACGTGATGAATGATGACATTTCTATATGTGTCTGTGTGAAGACAGAAGGATTTTTTGACAAATCATGGCTATATTCTCATATATGCAGTTGTTTCATAAGCCGTATATCCATGTGGTATCGCCCTGCTGGCGTCAAACGTGGTGAAGAAAAATCATTTGTTTAATTATGAAAATGTACTATTAAATTATAAGCTTTTTTTAAGTATAAAAAAAAAAAGGAATGGACAGAGACTGGGATGTGAGATTGAACTCAATAAAATCCATCCACGTTGAGCTTTATGTGTGACGTGACATTTATGAGCCACAAATAAGAGCATACGCCTAATGAAGTAGGCAGGAACGACCTCCTAAAGCGTTCCTTTTATATTCTTCTGATTTGTTGGCAATGTTCGACTGCCTCTCTCTTTCTCTCTCTCTCTCTTTCTCTCTCTCCCTTTCTCTGCCTCTCTCAATTGGCATTTATCGAGTGACTCGTATGGAATCCCATGTTCTCATGAGAGTGATTATATTTTATAAGTGATAAATATCACCCTCCAGATAACCATTTCCCTGGCCATGACGGATATCCATTGTCCCAACTGTCGTTGGGGTAGGTTGTGCTGTAAAAAGTGAGGTGTGTACCCTTTTAGATGAATTCCCATGGAACAAATGAGATCTTTTTTTTTTTTGCGGAATGTTGTAGGTACTAATAATTGACAAGTTGCCACATTCCATGACAGAGATCATGAATGGGTACATTTGCCACTTCCAACTTGTCCATCACTCTCACATTTTCTCCCTCATTTTTTAATGTTCATACAAAGAGACAGAAAGGTTCCTTCCATTTTTTTCTCCACTTGTTAAACAAGTCATAAAAAGTGAATTTTTGTCTTTTTTTTGCACCAAAGAAATGGCAAAGGAATTTTTTGTTTATGGCCCGTGAATAAATAAACAAAGGGATTTTCATGCCGTTTTTTTCTCTCCTTTTGGATGGTGCTAAAAACTATCGGGGGAGTGAAAGCTTGCATTGTTCCCATAATTTAATTGATGCTTGCCGAACGCAATAATCCCAATTTCTCGCCCCCCCGTGTAAGTACGTTCTTTTTTCTTTCATAGTACTTGACGGGGAAAGAGAGAGAGAGAGAGAGAGAGAGAGCTTTAGCTGGTGTAGAAGGGGTAATGTGAAGTATTGACGTTTTTTTTCTTCTTTTAAATAATTCGATGTGAGTTTCTCGACGGGACGGTGTGCAGTGTGCGCACTGCTCCGCTCTCCATTCGTTCCTTTTGAAGGGGTCAAAGGAGGAAAAAAAAAGAAGGGACGCCAGGAGAAATGTAAATATGTACTAGAAAATCATTAAAACTAGTCTCGCCTTTATTTCTTTCCTCAAGGCATTAGCTCTGTACAAGAAGGGGGAAAATTATAGGCGCTGTATTTATATTCTTTCAACTCTTTCACTCTCTCTCTCTCTTTCTCTAAGCTCTCTCTCTCTCCCTGCCTGGCATTTAGTATTTTTTTCCTCTCATTCCTTCCATTGCTCCTTCACGAAGTTTAGTCACGGTTGTGTAGGATGTTGTAGAGTGGCACTGCTCACTTTTTCCCCCCTCATATGTATATGATATGTATGTGCATGTAGTTTCATATATGTTTCATCGTGCTCCCGTGAACATCTACTCCTATGAAAAATCCTGACTTTTTGTTTTTTTTCCTAGGGAAGAAAATACGATAAAAAAAAAAGCCCACACGGTATGTGAACAATTTTCTATACAAATCAATGCTTTTGCGATCCTCGTCCAAAAAGGCTTTTTCTTCCTCCCTGAACATCGATCCTAATTAGGGGTGGTGATATTTCACACCCAACACTAATCCAATCAATATCCGTATTTTCCCACTTTTTCCGGAACCGTGAAAAATCCAACAAAAACTCCTTTCAAGCAATGAAATCCCACTTGTTTACCCTTGTTTATATACTCTAGACTCTATTTTGTCCTGGGAATTGCTACACATATGAAAGGGATTAATTAATTTCCTGGACACAAAGTCATGTTATTACGTGAGAAAATCACTAGGATTGCAGATGTAACATTTCCCCCATGAAATGACCACAAAAACCTCTACTAATTGTAAGTACCAGATTTCTAAACTGAAAAACTTCTGGGGATGGGGAAGGGTTGAAAAAACATGTGCTTTTTTTTTGTCTCTGTAAAAAGAGACAAACAGTTTAAAGAGGTGACAGCGACATGAAATTGTGTAATTGTACACAATTATTTTTAATTAACTTTTGTTTCCTCCTTTTATGGTTATTATTAAAAAGCATATGCACACGTAGTTCTGGGAGAAAAAATTGGTGAGCAACCATCACATATCTTCCTCTTTCTCTCGGCACAATGTCACACTCTGGGAATCACGTCCCACCGTCTCTCTCTCTCTCTCTGTTGTCACAAAGCATGTGTGAATTGCGTTCCCCAACAGGCTTTGCTAATGGGAATTATATGATAGTAACAACCCCTGAATTTTTTCAGGGAACTAAATTATACGGCCGTGTTTCAAATACCATAACATTAGCTGGGGGGAAAAAAGGGAGAAATTAAAAACATATTGTAGTAATACAATCATTTCCTCAAAATTTAATGACATTAATGATGCCCACAAAATAATTTGAGGGCTATGAGAGAAACAAACAAGGGTAAAAGTGTGAGACGTTTAAACCAAAACAAGACTGAGAAAGGGAGGTGGAGCCAGAATGACAATCCTGCCAGTGCCTCAATATTTCTCCGTCTCTTCCTCTCTCCCTCTCTCTTATGTAAAGGGCAATTTGGTAGACTGGAAACATACAATTTGTCCCCAACGATTTGTGTGGATTTATATTTACTTCTCCAGCACCTATTATTCTTTGCATCCTGAAAAAGTAGACATTTTATGATTTCCTAGATATATCTATAGGTACACATGTATACACAAATACATTTCCTTTCAAACTGCGTAGGTGTGGGACATAAGTACGTTCTCTGCTCTGGTTCAAAAGGAGGTTGTCTCGGGGCGGCAGGCCGTTGTTAGATTCTCGTCTGCCCCTGCCTTTGCGACAAAGAGGAGGAAATCTAATGTGATTAGGTGTGAGCATATAGTGTCGTTAAGGGGGAACGCAAAATGGAAGTTCAAAGAGGCAAATTCTCTTCTTTCCCCCCCCCCTCCTTGTTCCTTTTGGTTGTGTCGAAAAACGATAGTTCAATGGTTTTACTGACTAATTAGAGAGCTGTAAGGGGAAAATAGGGGCCAACAAGATATTCAAGACCTTTTGCATCTTCCCTAATTATAACTTGGCTCGTGTGAGTCTCATAAAACCTAACGCTTTGCGAAGAGCCATTTGAAATTTGACTCTGTGGTGTTCGCCATTCCCTTTTCTCTCTCTCTCTCTCTCTCGTGTCTCTCTCTCTCTGTCTCTCTCTCTCTTTCTCTCTCGCTCTGAGTCTGTCACATTCGCTCTCTCTTCAATTCTCTCTCCCACTTTTGCTCCATTTGTTCGTGTCGTGTGTTAGGGAAATTTCCTCTGTCGTTAGTATTTTTTCTCTCTCTCTTCCAAAATCCCTCTCTCTCTCTCTCTCTTCCAAAATCCCTCTCTCTCTCTCTCTCCCTTTCTCTCTCGGATTCCTCTCTTGAGCTCAAATCGCTCATACACAGAAGTTAGAAGGGAGAGAGAAAAAAATGTGGGAGATTACATCTCTGCCTCCGCACACATGCATACATGGGACATAAGTACACGCCAATTGCAATGTGCCCTTGTCTCCAAGGATACGACAATCTCTCTCTCTCTTTCTCTCTCTTTCTCTCTCTTTTGGTCCTGGAAAATTTTGCTCCATTTTCCACCTACGCGCTCCCTTTGTGTACAGCCCTATTAAAAGCTTTTGGCCGGGGAACTCTCTGGGCGCACATTGTGCCATGGACATGTACATATGTGTTCATTCGCAATAAATAAAATTAATACTGTAGAGTCTTTCATATCAAAATTCATTCAGCTTCAACCCTGTCATTAGGAGTGATGAGGGCTATTATTTTATGGAGGAGGACAACGTATGCGCATGGAATACTCTCTCTCTCTCTCTCTCTCTCTCTGCTTTACAAATCTCGACCATTGTCATATGGTTTGTTGAGCTCACTTCTTCCAGTACCACGTTTTTGGAGGGTGAACTTCAGTATGTACATATATTACATGTATGGTTACATACGTATGTGCACACAGTCAAATTTTGACGTATTATTATTTTTATTCACTTCTCCAACGTCTTTTGCCCAAGTACTGGAAGCCTGCCATACAATGTACATTTACGGCGAGGGAATATACAACTATTATAATGTACAAAATTTTGGACTCTTTTGAAATATGAGCTGCGATCAACTCCTACAGACAAAAACTGGGAGGAACTACCGACACTGAAGAGAGAGAGAGAGAGAGAGAGAGGAAATAGAGAGAGAGTGACGAGAAGAAAAATAGAGTGAGAGACGAGAAGAAAAAAAGAGAGATAGTCGAGAAGAAAAAGAGTGAGAGACAAGAAGAAGAGAGATAGAGTCGAGAAGAAAGGGAGAGAGCTAAGAAGAAAAAGGTGAAAAAGGGGGGAAATGTTAATGATTTTTCAAAAGTGACTGGTTATTTGTCCAACGACTTATTTTTTTTTTCCTGACTGTCGTAAAAAAAAAAGACTTTGGTTTTTTGGAGATATGTTTTTTTTTCGGGTGAGAAGATAAAGGGAAGAAAAAAGCATGAGTGACAAGAGTTGTTGATGAGGCAGGAGGCACGGGAGGGCTGGAGAAGGCGAGGTGAGACGGAGTGAAATACGAGACAAGTAATTAGCAAATGAGATGAGGGGTCGTATGTCACAGTGGAAGACGATCGAAAAATGAAGGTACTCTCTCCGTGGCTTTATCACAGTTGCACGAACCACACAAAAAGTCCATCTTTCTCAGATGTTCCTCCATGACTTTTTTTTCCAGCTCTTAGTAATACCTGTTGTTTTGTGCGTCATTCAGGTGATGCTAGTCCTTTGTATGGACTAAAGCCAGTAGAAGTCTCTCTCTTTCTCTTTCTCTCTTTTTCTCTTTCTCTTGCTCTTTCTTTCTCTCTCTCTT
>JAQGBT010005657.1:0-13889 GCA_034698585.1 Disparrhopalites patrizii
CTATTTTAATCGTTTTCTTTTATTTTCGTTCTTTTATTCTTTTTTTCTTTCTATTTTAATCGTTTTCTTTTATTTTCGTTCTTTTATTCTTTTTTTCTTTCTATTTTAATCGTTTTCTTTTATTTTCCTTCTTTTATTCTTTTTTTCTTTCTATTTTAATCGCTTTCTTTTATTTTCGTTCTTTTATTATTTTTTTCTTTCTATTTTAATCGCTTTCTTTTATTTTCCTTCTTTTATTATTTTTTTCTTTCTATTTTAATCGCTTTCTTTTCTTTCTCTTTTACTGGGTTTTTCTTTCTATTTCGATCGCTTTCTGTTATTTCTCTTTTACTGGCTTTATTTTCTTTCTATTTCGATCGCTTTCTGTTATTTATCTTTTACTGGCTTTATTTTCTTTCTATTTCGATCGCTTTCTGTTATTTATCTTTTACTGGCTTTATTTTTTCTCTTGTTCTAGCTTTTTTCTTCTAAACTGACTTTCATTTCTTTCTCTTTTACTGGCTTTTTTCTTTCTCTTCTACTGGTTTTTTCTATCTCTTCTACTGTTTTTTCGTTCTCTTTTACTGGCTTTATTTTCATTCTCGTATACATACTGACTTTCTTTTCTTTCTCTCTCTTATTTCTTGATTTTCTCCCGTTCATTCTTGGTTTTCTGTCTCATTCGCTCATTTTTTCCTCCCATTTGTAACATTCTTATTTGGCATCATTTTTCTTTCCTTGTCTCAATCTCCAATATATTTTTCTCTCGCTGTATACATCTGGATAAATACTGAAGGCTCATTTACATAAGGACGTGCATACGTATATAGATATGGTTACACGTGAAAATAAAATAATCGTGGTTCACTTTCTCCATGAAAAATTGCTAGCACCTGGTGCCAAGATGTATGTGGAATTTTGAATCCCTTCAAGGAATGGCGCATCTCTAAAGAGAAAGATTTCCTTTCTTTTCCTCCCTCTTTCATTCTTCCTCTCACCCTTCCACCTTTCCCTCACACTGGTTTCTGTGCCCTTTCTCCTGTCTTCCTTCTGATCGTTCTCTTTGTGTCCAAAATAAATTATGTTGCTCCAGGGTGAAATAATCTGGAATTTTTTCCTACATGTGCACGTATGTGAAGCTATTCAAACTTAGAAGAAAAAAAAGGCAATAAGAGAGATGGTATGTCAAAAATAGGGGAGGACAGAGAAAGTTGAGCTGACAGAATGGGAGAGGAAGAATAAATACACAATGACGTCGTTGAGGGAGCTCGGGTGTGGGAAGAAATTCCAAAAATCTCATCGTGTTCATAAATGTCTAACCTGACAAGAGTTGGCACTCTTCGATAAAAATGTGATGAGTTTCAAATTAAATCCATCCCTTTTGTCACCTGCGAGGTGACAAAAGCGCTGAGGGGAGTTAATTAAATTCGGGACTTTGGATGGTAATCCATCCCACGTAAGTTTTCCTTTTGGGAGCTCCACAATTAACTTCCAAAAAATTCTCTCCAGTCACCTTCTCCTCCTTTTTCTCCGGAAAAAAACCGGAGAAAAAGAAGGTCTATGAGTGAACAAAAATGTAATTGAATGTCTCCATGAAAAGTTTCGACACAATCCCATTAAACAATTTCATTGACTTGATGAATTCATAAGTTTTTTTGGGGGAGCAGGATGAAGTTTCTCCGAGATTTAAGGGGGAAATTTGAATGACAATATAGGGTATGTATGTGTTCTGTGTTCATGTAGGTATACATCTATATCCATAATTTTGTCCCATAATCTTTCTCCAAACGAGAACTTTCATATTAGCTTCCTCCGTGACAAAATGAATTAAGTCTCAATGATTGGTAGATGGACTAAATTTTTCTTTACGTGTATTGTTTTTGCTACAGAACTTTCTCAGAGATTTGCTTCGGGAAGCAAAGAAAATCAATGACGTCTCTGAAGACAAACTGATTGAATACACGGACACTATGGTGAGTTTCCCAATTTTTGACATTTTTTGGTCTCCCAACTTATGCTGCATCAAATCCAC
This sequence comes from Disparrhopalites patrizii, assembly GCA_034698585.1. Lineage (NCBI taxonomy): Eukaryota > Metazoa > Arthropoda > Collembola > Symphypleona > Sminthuridae > Disparrhopalites > Disparrhopalites patrizii. The sequence continues at coordinate 2,012 of JAQGBT010005657.1, forward strand.
TTACTTTGAGAGTGTGTACACGCTTTCACAGTGATTGCCTTTCTCCCCTGACTTTCTCTCTAAAAGTCTCCGTCTTTTTATTCCCTGGCACTGAACCAATACATTTAAAGCATTTATACTAAACCCGTATAAAAATCCTCCCATGAGGGACACCATATTTGGTCGGAATAAAATAAAAGAGAATTTTCTATAGTAGAGAGTAATATTTATTATATCTACACTGCAAGTCCCAAGGGATTCCAGGGCACATCCAGAAACAATGTCTAGGGAATGTATCAAAGGGATCCTTCAGGACAGTTTGTGCAAATACCAATCAGGGAGTCTGCCCCGGACTTTGTTGCAACAATTCCTTGGAATCATAATAAACTAATTTAAAAATTAAAATTCCAATTCCCCCGGCCAGTATTTACCTTCCTACAAAGATAGACCACAGTGATTTCCTTTGGCCTTCCCGGGCATGAGACGTCCATTTATTTACTCAAATTTACCCCTTTTTTCTTTGTCCCCGTAGCAAATGAGCAATTAAATAATTGACCAAACGAAAATAAAAATTCCCTTTCTGACATGGTGAATAACTCAGTGGATTCAACCAGAAAATAAAAGGACTATGACTGCGTGGTCAACCACGGGCATTGTTGGCTTCCGTTGGGAAAATATTTTTCCCCTTTCTGAATGCCAGGAATGACTGAGACTCAAAAAAAAATGTGATTGTAATAATTTAATTTTTATTTCCCTCCCAACAGCTGCAAGTGTTCGATGCAAACAAGGATGGTAAACTCCAGCTTTCTGAAATGGCCAAGTAAGTCTGTAATATTTCTAAATTTTTTGTCTCGTTGTAAACATATTCCACGTGGGTTTTCACATTGTCATGACTTGTTAATGTCCATTCGGTTGTATGGTAAAAAATCCTTCCATGCCCACACCTTCTTGCCCTTTGTTTAAGTAAATAGACGTGGTCTTAGGGAATATTTATTTTTCACTGGGTAATTCACATTCAAAGGACGCATTTGGGCTCAAAATGCATTATTAAGTTCCCATCCTGTACGTCACAGGGCCTAATTGCGAGGAATTTTGGTGGCATACAGGGTAACTTTTTTGGAGGGGAAAGCCTCCTTTTTTTTTAACGGAGCACACTAATTCTCTGTGGATTGGAGTGCTGTTGAAACTGGGTGATACTGCCGGAAATTTTCTTTCCTAATGATTCCACAAGAGTGGAAAATGGCGGGGATGTTTTATTTCCTTTACCTCTCTCTCTCCTATTGATACTATTTTACAGAGCTTCTTTTTTTAAAAAAAAACTCTTTAAATGGGTTCATTGAGGGAGAATAATTTGCACCATCATGGTGAATTCTTGTCCTTTCATCGAAAAACCGTAATACTTCCAAGGCAATAACGTTCCCATTGTTCACTCATGGTCTCTAATCAGTATTTGTCTCTGGGACATTCTTTTTTTTTGTACCACTTTCTCGTTCTTGCCACATTAACGCTGGGAGACATTTTCATTACTTTGGGCGGAGCAAATGGCAAGGACTTCCCCTTAGGTGGGAGCACTGTAATTTTTGGAGCCTCCACTTCCAGGGATCTACCCTCTCGATTGCATAAAAATGGAAAAATATAGGCTTTCCATTAGACTCCACAGTATTTGCCTTATCATTACACATTTCTGTATGGGGTTGGATTTACTGGGGGCATTCCCTCGGAAAATATGGGAAAAAACTTTGGGATACGGAGGGATTTTTCTCCGAAATGATATGATTGTAGGTTAATGTGATATTATTGTAGGAGAGCACAAGTGGCACATGGAGCCTTTGATGCAATAAAAATATGGTGTCTCTTGCTGACAAAAATACGAGCTCATCTAATCATCCATAGAAACAAGTTGTGACACCGCACAAATTGCATTTGCTCCCTCTGTCTCTCTCTCTCTCTCTTTCTATATCCTCTAATCTCTCTCGTTCCATCTCTCTGCCATTCCTTACCTTTCTCCTGCGTTTCTCACCATCTCTGTCTACCTTCTCTCCGCCTTTCTCTCCGCCTTCCTCTTACTTTTTCTCCCTTTTTTCTCTCTGCATGTCTCTCTCTCCTTTGTCTTTCTGTCTCACTCTTCCTCTCTTTGCATTTCTTTCTCTTTTCCGCTCTCTGCCTTTCTCTCTTCCTCTCTTTGCATTTCTTTCTCTTTTCCGCTCTCTGCCTTTCTCTCTTCCTCTCTCCCTTCCTCTCTATTTCTCTCTATTCCTCTCCCTCTGTCTCTCTTCCTCTCTATTTCTCTCTATTCCTCTCCCTCTGTCTCTCTCCCTCTCTATTTCTCTCTATTCCTCTCCCTCTGTCTCTCTTCCTCTCTATTTCTCTCTATTCCTCTCTCTGTCTCTATTGGTCTCTCTTTCTTTGTCTCTATTCCTCTCTCTTTGTCTCTATTGGTCTCTCTTTCTCTATATTCCTCTTTCTTTGTCTCTATTCCTCTCTCTTTCTCTCTCTATTCTCTTTTTCTCTCTACTCCTGTCTTTCCCTATAGTCCTCTCCTTCTCTCTATTAATTGTCCCAATCTCCGGTTCTACCGTCCTAGAATCGTCCGAATTGCACGTAGCACGTAGCACGCCAGGTAGTGCCGACAAATACGACGGAGAGAGCGACAGAGATGGAGCTAAGCATGTAGAATCCAATTTAGGATGAAAACTGAGCAAAACATGAAATCAAGGAAAAAATAAAAAAAACTGTACATGTACCCACAAATGGGCCTGAAATTATCCCGGATTTTCTCTCATCTGCCAGCTCACGTGGAGCAATCTTCTTCTTCTTCTTCATCGTCATCATCATCATCATGAACGTCGTCGTCCTGGTTGGTCATGAGGGGAGGAGAGGAGAAAAAGTAAAACTTGAGGCAATGGTTGTATCTGTAGGAAGTTGAGGGAATTATGTACGCAATGGACTTGTTCCGTGCCACATTACACTCCAGTGCATATGATTCTCCGGGACATGGGAAAGCCTATGATAATATACATATGGTTTGTGGTCGTGGCTCCACTTTCCTGACTAGATAATTAGGTCGACGGGGAGAGAGAGAGAGAGAGAGAGAAAGTTGTTCTCTCATGGTAAATCATCATGTTCAATTCCAGGTCGTTAGAAAAGGAAAAAAAGAAGAAGTACTACTAGTGATAGGACAGTAGAAAGAGGAATTAGAAGAACGGAGAAAAAAAAAGTTGTTTGAGTGCAGAAAAAAAAAGTTTTCCCCTTTATTTTGGGGGTTGCTACAGGCTTTACACTTTCGGTCCTTCTCCTTTTGCTACCCCTGAAAACATTTTCTTTTCTTTTCTTTTTTGAAAGAAGGGGCTTGACACAAAGGCCAAAGGAGAAAAGTTGGGGTGGCACTGCGATGGGAGAGCAGTAATACATTATCTTTACAGATCAGTGCCGTCGTTTACTTAAAGTTGCATTAACAAGCGATCTAATAAGCTTGAAGTACTTTTACGTAAGGGGGAATTTTCTCCCTCCTTCTTATTATAGGACGAGTGCACTTCATTCTCTGACGTATACACATGTGTATACATATAATTACATATACGTATGTATACAAGCTAAACCTCCCGATTTTTCTATCTCCCGCTCTTACCTGCGACTCCATATGTGCCTCAAGTCTTTTTTGGCCTTATGTACATACAGATATGTATGTACATACAAGTATGGGAAGCAATTTCCCGTGAGTTGACATTTTTTTCTTCTTCTTTCCGAATAAAAGCAGATGAAATTTTTTTTTATGGTACAAGACTTTGAACTTGGATGAAATTGTCTCAAAAGTCTTGAAGAACCCCCTTGTTTTTGATGGAGGTTTCTGGAACGTAATTGAAGAACAAAGCTTTGAAAAAGTCTTTGTTTTTGTTCCAGAAAATGAATTTGGTGTTCATAACCGATTGAAGATAGCCCCCTCCAATTTTTTTTTTTGTTGAAAACAGGAAATTGTCCTGGAAATTGAAAAGCTCAAATTATTTATCAAAAACATAATGTAACTACGCAACCATATAGAATTAATAGTATTTCGAGGACAGACGGAGATTCAAAATTCATTAAGGTTCCAGATGTCATTTTTTTCATGAGAAATATTATATAAATGCTTAAAAGTGAAGGCCCATGGATGTGGTAAATCTTTCATGATTTCCAGCCATTTTTTGTCATTCTTTCATTTTGCATCAGGAATGATGTCATTGGTGACTTTGTGGTAATGCGTACAATGTAAAAAAAAATTGGAGAAAGTAAAATCTAATCCATGTTGGTTTTTTTGCTTTTTTTTTTTGTTTTTAATTCCTCTCCAGGTTGCTTCCCGTGAAAGAGAATTTCTTGTGCCGGCAAGTCTTCAAGGTAAGCGAGGTATAATACGAATTTGTTCACTCCCATGTAATGTATCGTCCGTCTCTGTTCTTTGTGCTGTCTCTCTCTGTCTCTTGACTGTCTTCGCTGCTACAGCTACTACTACTACTACTAACAGCAAACTAGTAAAACTCTGCTACTTACTTTGCTAAAAAGGAAACGTTATACTATTTTCAAAAATTTACATATAATATATCATACAGGACATAATTTTAGTTACAGACCAAATATTCATGCACGTTAATTGAATTTGAAAGAGAAAGTTATAAAACTCCACTACATGGCGTCTCCTCCAATTACATTGAACAAACGGACAGGAATCCTCAAAGGATTGCCCAAACCCCCTACAAAAACCCGTATTTAACACGGAGGAACTACACATATTTTGATTTAGTTACTGATCCATTGTTTTTTTCCAAAGTTTGTGTTTTATTTGGTAGTTATTTACAATTTTTTGCACCTTTTTATGTATATAAACTGCTCACAATTTTTTTTAATATGTTGAATATTTTAATTTATAATTGGAAATTTATATCATTCATACATTTTTGTTTCGTATTCATACTTGGGTTTTTAGCATTTGCAAAAAAAACGCAATTTTATATTGCGAAAAAAATTGCATGACATCTTTATAATGAGTTTTAATTTCTTCCAAATTGGAAAGTTGTTTGGTTGAAAATATTTATTTAATATTATGCTTATTTCAAATAATTTTTACAATTATGATTATAATTGGTTGAGATTTTAAGCATGCTTACACCTTATACTCGTTTCTACCAATTTAAATTTAGTTTCAAACAAAATACAAGCAAATCATCCACATACAGCCAAGGATATCTTGTGGGACGTCCATTAAGAAATTTACTGCTAGGACCAATTTCATCCCTGATAGTATTGATTATATCTTCTATCCCAGAATCCAGGCCCAATTACTGTAATTCAGATGTTGCCAGAAAGTGACATTTTCTCAGGTAGTCTCTCAGACCATTTATGAGGAAGAACCCGAAGATATATCAGGTGATTTTTTTCTGAAAAAAATTAATGAATTTGAAGCTCCAAAGTAATGATTAATGAGGGAGAAAAAGGAGCCAAGTATTTTAGGACATACAGGAAAGGCCACTTTGACTTGGCGGATGTTCAGTATGTCTCCATGGCCTATAGTTTGTCCTTAATCATAACCCTTGCATTCATGTTTCTTAAAAAAAATAGGAATAAGACCCTACAAAAAATATAACCAATCCTTAGGCACAACAATTTTTAGCTTCAAAATGTGGTGTTTAATATAGGAATTGTGCCCTGTTAAAATCCGAAAAAAATATTGTAGCCTGCTGCATCTATTCCCGCTACTACTAAATGCAATACTAAAAAAAATTACTACCAACCCCCGCCCCCTTGACGCCCCCCATGCATTGTGATGTGAATGCCCGCCACCCCCAGTGAAAAGCTTCAAAAGACCCTTTGTGCCACTTTTTTTCTTAACTCTTGTGAATGTGACCCTTTTGTACAAATATTGACCATGTATATGTATATTACTTTATAAACGGCAATAATGAATTCAAAATGTTATCCCACTGTACCACTTTCCTCTAAATTACACTATAATCAACCGTTTCTATCACATTTTATACTTCTTCATACATTCCGTTTTTTCTACCTTATATTACTCATGCTTTCTCCAATTTATAAAAATCTTTTCTTACCTTTCTCCCACTGAAATTTCGTAGGAGAGAAAAAAACTACACACGTCTCAAACCTGACCTGATTTTTTCTGTGTGCGTCATTTTAATGCAGGGGACGTATGTATGTATACTTTTATTTTTTGACTCACACGTAATGCTCAGCTACAAGTTGTTTTTAGGGTATTATAATGCCCGCAAAAAAAAAAACGTGCTACAAAACCACGTAAACACGAAAAGATTGTCAGATTACTATGATTTAAATGAACTCCCGTCAATTGTGTATATACTTGTGTGGGCGGAGACGCTTTTACCCGCAAAATCGAGGACTTTCTCCTCTCGGACCACCTTTTTTGTCAGGGGAACCATTTACTACATGGTCCATTTATGACTTTCTCCGTGCTTGTGAATTTATCCCATACTTCAAAGAATGTTCAGTAATCTTGTCCAACATTTTTTTATGGCTTTGTATATAATATTTTTTCTCCCCCTTAGCAACTTTCTCACGTTCAGGACTACTTGTTGGTTAGGAGGCCCAGGTGTGCCTACACAATTAAGGGGAATTCTTTTTGGCAAATTACATTTAAAATAAGTAAATGCCAAATGCGAAATTCCCTGCCTACAAAACTCTGGAAATGGCTTTTAGCTGAGCTTTTAATACGTTTTGGAATAATTTTTTCATTCATTCATATACCCATATCATTATACATTACATAAGATTTACATTTTTCCTCCTCATTTCCCTCCCTGTCGAATTACCTTGGATCTTAGTTATAATGATCTTATATGTACATATTTGCATAGGTTCATTGGGCATAATACTAATAACTGTGCTATAATTTCCCTCAGCTGCCGATCAGTAAATACATGATAGTAATAAAATATTAACTCCTGGTTATAATTATGCACAATCCCTTCGCACAATCAAACAACCCTTGACTTCCCCTAATAGATTGACGATACTAACCAATACTGTGTACTTTCCCCCTTTTTTTGAAAAAAAAAGTAAAATATTTGGTTTCCCATATTTTGCGTAATATTTGAAAATAAAAAAACGACCCTGATTGAACGTTCCTTCGTAAAAAGCATTACTAACGTAATATAGTGGTAAAAAAATAACAGATACGCCGTACTGTACATACTAGACGATTGTGTGACACTCCCTGTTGTTTACGTATGTAAATACATGTCCTTCTGTGATCGTTGTTGGTGTGTCTTTGAATGTCATGTAATGTGTGTCATTGTGCTGTACAGAGTAATTTTTATAGGAAAAGAAAAATTTGTCTTTTGGCGTGTGTGTCATATATATTGAATGTGTCAAAAATAAAACGCGAACAAAAGCAAAGAAAGGAACGTATGTAAGTACAAATCTATAGCTTTGATCTCTTCTGTTTCCTTTGCTTAAGCAGGAGGGATTCGAAGTAAGTAAAAAATCCATACATATCTATCTAATTATCTCATAATATAGAATGGATTTTATTGAAAACGAAATTACAAAAACAAAAATTTCCGTAGTCGTCGTATTTTGCACCATCTCATTTCTATCATTCTCCTTTGTGATTTTCATTTCATCGTACGTAGATGATAGTACTCTATGTATGTGACGTATTTCCTTAGTATGTATATAGTGTTATAGATAATTTATTTATTATTAGATGTTTTTAGATGGTTATTTTATATATGTTTGGATATATATGTTGGATGAGTCAGATATGGAATTGAAACATGTTTTTTTATATAGTGAAGTGGGTATGTCTTCCCTATTCGTTTTAGTCATGTATGTATGTATGCATATGACAATATTAGTGGATTAGATTTTAATTGTATATTTGGTGAAAGCATCTCTTTCCCTTCCAAGTAAAAAAAAAAAAAAATTACACACACGTTATGACAATGTACGTGACATGCAGGATTTTTTTATCCTTTGTCTATATAGTCATTTAATTTGTTTAGAGCCCATTTTAACCGTCCCCGCCCCTTAATATGAGCACACACGTTCAGCACGGACATTATTAACTGGGGGTATAATTTTAATGTATTTTGCAAAAATTATAATTATGACCATATAATTATTTAGAAGTGAGCCTTTTGCTAAAGCCGTTTGTTATAGGCCTTACTAATATGTGAGGGGAAACAAATTAAAACGAGGGATGTAATATTTTTGGGGTAATATCCACGCATATGTCTTTCCTATGGGTATTATGAGGCCTATTAAAAGAAAAAGGGCAGGGCCAACGGAGAACGTTAAGTCGTAGGAGGAAATCCCAAGAAATAAATAACCACAAGACAATCTGGCTCAAACTTTTTTTTAATATTAAAAGAGAAGGAAATTACCAATTACATAATTGGAACCTACAAAAGACTCATTTTCTTGGTAAATTCCCGCCAAAATAAAATTAAATAAGTAGAATGCTTTTATTTCCTCATTTAGTGAGAAAAATGTAGGTAATTGGCTACTAAATAATGGCAAGTGCGAGGTGGAGAAATTTCCTCATTTGGGGGGGGGAGAGAGAAGAGAAAGCAAAATACTTCCATAGACAGGGAATTATTACTGTATGAAATAATTATGATTGGTATATTTACTAGGAGAAAGAGGAATACATTGCGTAATGTGGTGTAAAGGAGTAATTAATTAAGGCCATGTCCAGGAATTACTGAGGGGAGTAGATAAAATTGTCTGGGGAAAAAAATTCCCAGATGATGTCACGCGCTCACTTTGTAATTAATAGTATACAGTGCTATATGGTTTATTCTTTTACGGTATACGTATGCAACATTTTGCTCCTTTATGGGGAAAAACGCATAGTTTGTAGTGGAATCACAAAAAAAAATTTAATGGTCTTGCTTTTGATGGGATAAAAGAGATAGCACATTCTTTTTTTGGCAAGACGCTTATCCTACACGGAGCTTTAAATTCTTTAGTATTAAGAAAATAGAAGATGCCGTGTTAGCAAAAACGCACAATATGATATGCATACATGGTACACCATTTAAAAATGATCTCATTCACTCTCTCCACGGATTATTACTGCTATTTATGATGTGTGATGGCAGGACGTGGGAGGAGGCTTTTTGTGGGTAGATGTATACGTATATTAGTACTGTAAATTTATATGAGGAAACCGTGCTATAGAGTTAATACAATATTTTTTGTAGGTATATAAAAAGCATTAGGACGCACATTAAAGGTACACAATAATTCCTCATTACTTCGTCCTTCCCTCCATCCTGTCTTTCTTTCTAACTTCATATAGTCGTTACTTTGGCATCATTTTTCTATCATGTATTATAATAATCCCTCCAGGCCTTCACGTTCTCCTTTTTTATCTAATATTTTACTACTTTATTTTTTTTAAACTTCCGTCATGGCTCTTTCTATTTTTCTATTTACTGGGCCCTGTACGTTCTATTTTCACCGTCAATATGGACCCTGGTCGTTGTCCAGGATGAACGTATTTTATATTAATTTTTTTTTACTTAAGCAAAATGGTTTTATTTATTTTTCCCTGAATTATAAATTAGTATATTTTTGATTGGTTATATTTTTTTTTAGATTTTCGTGCCTATGGAGGATGTTTTTTGGGGGGAAGGCATACCTCTTTGTTTGAATTGAACGTTAAAAAAAAATTCACATCCTTCCCTCCTCCTGATTACCATTTTTTTCCTCTCCCATCGTACTTATAATTTTATGAAGCTCATGAAAAGCTGAGCCAAAAGCTGGTCCCAAATGACGACCATAATAATTAAGGCCTCTCCAAGGGGTGTTCCCTACTGCAACTTCACACGAAAGTATATATAAACGATCCATTTTGTACTTTTCTTTTTACCCAGGAAATTCCCATTTCACTCACACTTTCTCCTGTGCTTTCTTTCTTTCTCCTTTTCACCCAGTGCTTTCTTCCTTAATTTTTTTGCCCTTCATCCCCGCAATTTCCTGTGGCTGCTGGAATCCTTAACTTTTGTTTTTGTATTCACAACAGCACATATAATTGCAAACGCACTGCCATAGTGATACACGTGTTCATTGCATTATGTATACGATTATGCGTTATTAGTTGCAAGGAAAGATTTATAAAAAAAATCATAGGAGAAACTCTTGCTTTCACGCAGTTCACCCCCAGCACACTGGCACGCTAAAAACTCATTGAAGGCCCCAATTTTTAATTATGTCTTAACATGTACGTTATGTGGTGGTAATATAAAAATTAAATATTCTTTACTGATTACGCTCCCTCACTTTTAAACGGGAGAACAAATTGTTGGCTTTCCTTCATACATATAATTGTTTCGCTTTCTTCCATGCTTTCACTATACAATTCTAACGATGGGGGAATGTATGTCTTTTGATGCATACATAGGTACCTATATATGTACGTATGTGTATGTACACATATGTATAATTGCTATGAAACACATGTGGCCAGATGTGATCAGTGCTGAATGACGACGGGGGGAAATTTACCCTTTTATTTAAAAAAAACTTTTTTCTCTTGGCTTCCTTCCCCCCCCCTTTTCCCCTTTGAATGTGTTATAATTATAATGGGAATAAGGAGGAGGGAAAATGGGGAAGTTTGAAGGGAAACATACAAGTGCCTCTCTTAAGGTCATTTCATGCACGTGCAGTGCTTTGTCGATGAAGAAGAGATTAAGACTGAGAGAAAGCAGTTGGAGACTCGTCAGGATTTTTGTTTTTCTTCCTACTTTTTTTGTGCGAAACATGCACAACTATCCAAAGTTTTTCCCTCGCCCATTCATTTCCTTCCTCCTCACCGTGTTCAAAAAGTGTGTAAATAGAACCAGTGGAAGAGTTATTAATGCCTGGACATGAAATCTACACAAAAAAAACGGGAGAAAAATATATATTATTTTCAACACACAAATAAATCTTTATTAGTTTACTACCAACCTTCCTATTCCTTTTCTATGGTAGAAAACATGTAGTTTTTCCGCATCGTTTTTCTTATAATTCCCTCCATAAAATTCCTCCAGCGTGTGTTAAATCTCACAAAGAGTGCGTACAAAATTAATTATTTCTTCCTGGGACTCCAGTATAAGCCCTAAAATCAACAGGGAGGTAAAGAGGAGCCCTCATTATTCTTTTTGGGAAAAAAGCACAAGGATATCCTTTCCCCTACTATGTCTTCTCAAGTTTTTGCTGGAATCTTTAAATTTTCTTTTCCTGGTCTTCTCATCCTTTTTCCTTGCTTTCTTACTCTTGCTCTTTCGCTCCCCCTCTCTCTCTCTGCCTCTCTTTCCCTTTAACTTCCTTCTCTGATGGGAGAGACATACTGGTAATAAATATGGAAAGTAGGCACCTCGCATTTTTTTTCAAAGGGGAACAGAAAAAGCTCTTGGAATGAGTTGAGGATTTACGGAGCTTTTACGGCCACGTCTCAACCTCTTGCTACATTTCGGGAACCTGGAAGAGGGAATTGAGCTGCCGTGAGATTGTCCTAGTTTCACTTGCATGCACGTACAATTTTCATGTATTTTCAGCTTCTCAAAAGGATTTACTGGACTTTTTCTTTTTCTTCTACTGGACCATTTTCTTTTCTTTCTCTTTCCTTCTGTGTTCTCTCTTTATTTTTTATCTACTTTCTCTTTTCTTCTGATTTCTCTTCTTATTTTTCCTCTGCTTTCTCTTTCCTTCTGGTTTCTCTCCTTATTTTCCCCCTACTTTCCCTTTCCTTCTGTTTTTTCTTATTTTTTTCTTTCTTCTACTTTCTCTTTCCTTCGGGTTTCTCTCTTCATTTTTCTTCTACTTTCTCTTTCCTTCGGGTTTCTCTCTTCATTTTTCTTCTACTTTCTCTCTTTATCTTTCCTTCGGGTTTCTCTCTTCATTT
>JAQGBT010005658.1:0-13887 GCA_034698585.1 Disparrhopalites patrizii
CTTTCTCTCAATCACTTTTGCTTTCTCTGAATCTTTCTGACTTTCTCTCAGTCTCTCTTTCTCTTTTTCTCCCGCTCTCCCACATTTTTTATTTTGCTCTTACTCTTCCTTTCTCGTTCAGTTTTTCTCTCCCTTTGGCTTTTTATGTTACTCAATCGTATTAGCTTTCTCTCTCTCACTCTTCCTGCCATTAAATTTCCTTCCCTCCGTCTCCCATTCTCTCTCGCATTTTTATTTGTCGCGCTTTCTCTCTTGCTCTTGCTCTCATTCTTTTTCTTGCACACACTTTTGCTCTTGCTCTTAGCCTTTCTTTCCCTCACACATTTTCTCTCGCTTTCACTTTTTTCGCTTTCACTCCTTTTCTTGTTCTCGTTCTTTTTGGCTTTCTCTCTCTCTCTTTCTCTGTCACTCTTTTTTTCTTGCTCTCCCTGCTTTTCGCTCCCTCTCTCTCTCTCTCTTTCTCGTATTCTGTTACTCCTAAACGTCTCCCACTCCGTTCACACGCCCAGGTGCGGACAAGCACACAAATAAGCGGAAACGGGTGGACAGCACGCAAAAAACGAATCCACTCTTTTTATAGCTGATTAATTACTCGGACATGTTCACGTAATTGTATGTATTTACAACGGGCGTTGAAGCACAGGCTTCCCTCCTCGTGAGCCAAACAAGAAGACCACACCACCTCCACCTTTACTTTCTTTTTAGTTTTTTTGTGTTTTTTGTTTATCTTCCCATTTATGTACGTATTCCACGTACCGTGCCTCCACCTCCCTTTTTACCTGTCAAAAAATCTCTTGATGGAAGGAGTGAGCTCTTTTACAATCTCTTTGAAATGAATATATTTCCTTGTATTTTTTCTACCCATTCCTTTTTTTTTTGCGTAGAATTATTTTCCAAGGCAAACGTTGCAGTAGTAGGATTTTCCCTGAGGGATATGACGGCTATGTATATATTTTTGTACTTCTCCTCGTGTTTGGACTGTGTTTCCTTTGCCCTCGTATAGTTACTTCTTTGTTTAGGTTCTTCGAGGGAGAGAGAGAGAGAGTGAAAGAGTAATTTTTCTTTGTCTTTTTATCCTCCCTTGGCTCAGTTCCATTTCTCCAGTTTTTTTTGTACTGGCAAAGGAGAGGGGAGGGGGTGGCTTTGGTAAAAGTGTCTCTCTGATTCTCTCTCCATCGCTCACTTCCCTCCCCCCGTACTCACTGACATTTTGTTTGCTCTTGTACTCCTGCCTCCTCTTTCTTGTTTTTCTTTGGGATATATTGGATTTTGTTTTTGGGAGAGCAAGGAGTAAGAGAATGGAGGTTTTCGCATGGTGAACAAGGAAATCGGGAGAAACAATGTATGTATATACATAAATTCAATTGTCTTCTAAATTTCCTTTAGTCGCTTTCTGTCAATGTGACATTATTTTTGGTTTTGTACTTTTCCACTCCTCGTAACCTTTTAGCTGTGGAGCTAAAATAACTTGTCCAGTTCCTCTTGCTCGGAATCTTTAATTTTTTACAAATACTTTTTGAATTATAACAGAAAGGATTATTTTAAAAGTTTGATGATACCTCGTTACACAATGAGCTTGGAGGCAACAATTTGACCTGGAATATTCCGGAGCTTCTCATAATAGCCCTCGTTAATCAGCCCAGCCTCTGGGGTCTGGGAAGGGAAAATCATGGAAGGGGTAGATGATTTAACTAAATACAAACATTTAGCTATCTTTATATTTCTTGGAAATCCCCGTTAACATATGTTTGTAACGGTAAAGGAAAAACATTCAGGAATACACCCAAAAAAGTAGAGCATTTATGTGCGGTTCCTTCATCCCACACCTTCATCTTTCCTCTTGGGTTCCCTTCATCATTTATCCTTCGTAGTGGATAAGCATTTCCAAGAAAATTCTCTTTGTTTTCCCCTTTTACCACACTTCAACTCATCCCTTGAACTATCCTTCTATCCCCCTCTCCCTCCCTCTTTTCCCTACACTCTCCATTCCTTTTATCTTGAATCCTTTCCCCTTGGAGTACCCTGAAAGAATTGCGTTTACGAGGCTCTTTTCATCCTTGTTCCAGTCCATCTTGCCACCGTTCTTAGTGCCTTGAAACAGCTCATTTCGTACATTTCCCTGCCCTTTCCCCCTTCTAAGAAAATGTACAGCTTTTCTCTCATGCCCTTCGTCTAATGGTTTTGCATACATATAGTTTCATCTTCAAGAGAGGAGGGAAAAAAACTTTCTTTTTGATGCAAGAAGAAAGTCGAAGATGAGAGAGTGAAGAAAGAGAACAAAACACAAGGGTACTAGAATGAGGAGTGGAAGAATGGAGAAAAAACTGGGTTTATGGTTGATAAAAAATGGCACGGATTTTGTTTTGTCCCACAACAACTTGAGCAGACGTGTTTGCATACACTACTCTCTGTCTCGCTCTCTTTCTCTCTCTACTTTTCTCTTTCTCCCTCTCCCTCTTTCTCTTTTTCCTTCTTCCTCTTGCTCTCGCTTTCTTTCTCTCTGTCTCTCTCTCGCTTTCTTTCTGTCTCTCTTACTCTCTCTGTCTCTCTTTCGCTCTCCCTGGCTCTCTCTACGCGTCTACTTCTCTGCCTCTCTCCCTCTATCTGACTCTCTGTCCCACTCTCGTTCTCTCTCTTGTCTATCCATTCCATGTCATCCGCCTCAATGGTGAATTCTGGCATGAAGAAAATAGCAGGAAAGAGTTTTGACAGTAAGGCTTCCAACGTGCATATATTGAAGAAAGCGCACTGTCAAAGTCCATAGCCAGGACTTTCTCCCAACTTTACCCATGGCATGCAGAGTCTATCGAAAAAGAATTGTTTTGTGACGATTAAAACTTTTTACATTAGATGTCTTAATTGTTGGGAAATAAAGAGAGTGAAAGGGAAGGAGGGAGATCGTGGAAGAAATGGAACGGGGACGAAAAGTTTGAAAAGAGAGCAAAGGAATATATAGATACAAGGAGAGATTGTTGTGAGAGAGAGGGAGAGAGAGAGAGAGAGAGAAAGCAATGTTGATGTTTAAGACCAGAGGCATTCATGTGGATCCATGTAATTCAAATTGAGTTGCGAATGCACAGGAGAAATTCTCCTGTGACAGGGTAATACAACTAAAAAAAGATCAATTTGGATAGCGTGGAGGGAGTGGAAGGAGGAGGGTTGGAAATCGACGGGAGTAACATAATAATCAATTATAGAGTTGCAAAACCCTATAATCCTAATAAGTGTGCACACTTTCTCATTTTTTCGATTCTCATCTCCCCGTGGCTAGATTTCTCCCTCCTCAATAACCCACTCCCCTCCCTCCATTATATCTAGATATCTCTCTTCCCTCGTTTTCTCATGCTTTCTCCCTCCCCAAAACTCCGTTTTCTTCCATTTTGTATCCCATGCCTTTTTGCCCTTCTTTACATTGTAACCCACATACTTGTGTGAGGCTGAGCAACTTTCCCTTTCACTCTCCCCCATTTCTCTCTCTCCCTCTCCCATTCCCTCTTTTTTGGCCGCAACGGCCTAATACTTGGAGCTTGCATAGGAAAATCCGGAGAAAAGGAAGTAGAAGAGGGGGAGAAGGAGGAGGAGAAGGAATAATAGAAAATGCATTCTCTCTCTCTCTCTTCTTTCACTCATTTATGCGTGAAGAAGAAGATGTAGGCCCAAGTTTTTACTCTACACAGTCTCCGGTCCTATAGACAGTGGAAGGTTCTTGTAACAAGTAATTCGAAAGCGCACAACGACAAGACGTGCACGTCCTGAACTTGTATTGGAAAGAGAGTGAAAGTGGGGATGGAGAGAGAAAAAGAGAGAGAAAGAGAGAGATGGAGGGAAAAAGCTAAGGAGGCCAAAGGAAACTTTGCTTTCCGGGCTTTTACTCACTGTCTACCACGCAGCATTGTGATGTCTATGGGAAGAAGCTCCCGAAAGCCGGTAAAAGTACAGTGAAGTTTGACATGAGTGAGGAACATGATGATGAAGAAGAAGAAGGAGGAGGAGGTGGAGGAGGACCAAAAAGAAAGAGGAGAATAATAGTCGTAAGGAAGACACAACGAGAGAGAGAAAAAAACTCGATTTCAACCGTCAGTTAGCCAGTTAGACAGACCCCTCCACACTACTCCCATGTTTGTCCATTTCTTCCTCTTGCTTTCTTCCCCTTTTGTGCCGGATTTTTTCATCCACTATAACAACAACTATTACTTTGAACATATGAAATTGAATGTATTCTTTCCAAAAAAAATTGTATGTTTTCACGAGACTCGTGATGAAAAAATAGGGGGACTTTGAGAGAAGAAGAACTCCTTCGGAGGGGTTAAAATAGAGACAGCATTGGTGGGAGAAAGCAAAACATTTTGGGACGGGAGTCGTTCTTATTGTTAATACTTGAGACTGGCAAGGACTACGTGACCGATTCACCTTTTCCCCTTTCTAGCTCTTTAGTACGGCTTTCTCTCCCCTTTTAAATCCATTCTTTCTCCAACTTTCTCCCCGGATTTCTATCTACTTTCACTTATTTTGAGCTTATTTCTAAACCTTTTTTCCCGAATTAGCTTCTCCGTGTTTTCTTGGTAGTCCCAGCATTTTTGGTGACTTTCACCATTTGGCGGGAATTTCTCCCTTTTTTCTCAAAAATCTTTTCCGGTTTTATTATTTCCTTCCGGGTTTCATTTTTTTTAAATCTTTTGGGGAGGGGGAATTTTATATATTCTTAACCAGGGTTGCCCGTCCTGATTTTTTTTCTTTTGAAAATTACCAACTTGTCTTTCAAATGTCCAGGAATTTCCCAGGTGGATGTATAATGGTAGTTCGTACATACATATGTTAATTCCTTTTGTGTGTGTTTGTGACATGAAAGGCATTCCCACATTCATTCAGACTAGTGCATGCCTTTTTTTGGCAAATTTCCTTGCTCTCTTGTCCTTTTCTCTGACTCTTTCACTTTTCTTTTTATACATGGGAGAAAGCATTAGATGGATAAAAAAAAGTATTTTTTTGTCTCTCACGTCCTCATGCCCTCTGTGTTCTTACGACTTTTTATTCCTCTTTTATACACCCACAGCCTTCCCAATCCTTCCAGTCTTTTGGGACGTGCTTCGAGATTTCGATGAGGGAATGAGAGAAAGTCAGAGCAAAAAAAAATACACAGAAAAAAAATCTCCGTTCAAAATAGAAAACATTCTGTCCGATGTGATGTGGTGCTTTCCTCTTTTTTTCCTTTCAGAGTAGCAAATGTAGTAGTAGTTTGAGGAAGTACAGATAGGCAAGAACATAGTAAAAACCGGGATGGAGTAAAACAATGTCACCGTATTTTTTTTTCTTCTTGTAACAAAAATGCTGAAGAGAGAAAGAGAGGGAGAATTGACAGAATAAGTTGATGACCATTCCCTCTTGTGTAATATGTAACGTGTGCGTCTACTTACTCGTAGATGTGAAGGAATCGATAAGAGATGTGAAAAGATTTGGGTTTCCTTCTCTTTCCTCTTTTCCATCACACATCAATCCTATTGTTCAAAATGGTGGCTACAAAAGAGGGTTTAAACTGGGCTGGTGTATGTACATTTTCCCCGTTATTATAATTTCGAAAGCGAGAGAAAGTCAGTCAAGTTATTCTGTCTGCGGTTTTCTTCAATTCCATCCATTTTCTCCATTCTTTTTGGGTTTGTCTCAAAGTTTTCCTTTCCTTTAAAAAGATAAAAAAAGAGCGGTTGGCCGAAACGTTTTATAGGAACTTTCACCGTCCCCGAAAACTGATTTTCGTACCAGCATATTTCTAATACGTTACTTTCCCTAAATATTTTATGAACGTTCGTGCATTTATGTCAACTCCTTTTATTTTCATAGTCCTATTTTATCCCTTTCCGTGTCAGTTACACCCGAAAGTGAAATTGACTCTAGAGTCATTTTTATATTCGCTACCAATATTGACTTGTCCGCTGATGTGGAGGGTAAGATAAAAAATTAAGACATATTTCAAATAGAAAAATTGAGTCGATTAAAAAACATCATTAGTGGATGAAAGAAATTTTCTATATTAACTGAACATCCGTGCACTTTGGCCCCAAAAAAGATGGGAGCAATAATCCTTGCGACAGCAGCTGATTTTTTATAGGGATAAAAAATCCTGAAAGATCGACAGAGAGAGAGATCTAAGGAAACTAATATGAAGGAAAAAAGAGTGAGTAACGCAAAGAGAAAGTATGAGCTAAGGGGGAGAGAGAAATAATATGGATACCCGCAGAAAACAGAAAAAAGGAGGAAAGTGAGAAGGACGGAAAAATAGAGACGAGAAACAAGTGAACAGCGAGGGAATGAGAGAAAATAGAATAAGGAGAGAGCATGGAGGAATGAAGAGAAAAATTGAGACAAAGGCAAAATTATAGCAGTAAAAGCAAAAATACGAGAAACGGAGAGAAGCAGAGATATTGGAAGTAATCCGTAGAGACAAAGTGAAAAATAAGGAATGGATGAAAACAAATAATAGAGAAAGGCGAAAAAAATATACAGTAAAAGAAACCAATAAAAAGAGAAGACAGAGAGAATCAAAGACCAATATAGCGAAAGCAAGAAAAATTAGAGAGAGAAGGAGACGAGCATAGTGAGAATCAGAGAAAAATAGAGACAAATAGGAATAGGAAAGAAAAGTGAGAAAGAGAGACAAATAGAACAAAAGGAAAGAAAAATGAGAAATAGAGACACATAGAGCAAAAGGGAGAACAATAGAGAAAAGGAAACAAATAGAGAAAAGGAGAGAAAAATAAAGAAAACGAGACAAATATAGAGAAAAATATAGAAATTGAGAAAAGGAGAGAAAAATGAGGAAAAGAGAGAAATTTAGAGAAAAATGAGGAAAAGAGAGAAATTTAGAGAAAAATGAGGAAAAGAGAGAAATTTAGAGAAAAATAGAGAAAAGAAGACAAATAGAGAAATTGAGAAAAGGAGAGAAAAATTAAGAAAAGGAGAGAAAGGTAGAGAAAAGCAGAAAAAATAGAGAAAAGCAGATAAAAATAGGGAAAAGGAGAGAAAAATAGAGAAAAAGGGATAAAAATAGGGAAAAAGGGATAAAAATAGGGAAAAGGAGATAAAAATAGAGAAAAAGAGATAAAAATAGAGAAAATGAGAGAAAAATAGAGAATAAGAGATAAAAATAGGGAAAAGAAGACAGAGAAAATGAAAAAAGGAGAGAAACATGGAGAAAAGGAAGGAAAACTAGAGAAGAGGAAAAAAATAAAGAGAATAAAAAATAGAGGGAAGGGAAAATGGAAAGAATAAAAACGAAGAAAGAAAACACAAAAAGTAAAGCGCAGAGAGCACACAACGTGGTGATGGAAATAATGTGAGCAAAGAAGGAAAGAAATAAAAAAGAAGGAAAGTATACATACAGAATGGGAGAAAAGTATGCCAAGAAAGGAGAGAGAGAGCAAATGTAATAGTTTGTGAGTGACGAGAGAATGTAGAAGAAAAAGAGGACGACCGGAAAGGTCGTCCAAATGAAAGCAACTCTTTTTCTTCTTCCCCATCTTTTCCTTTCACTCGTGTCTTGAGCTGCTGTTGCTGCCATGACTTCAACTACCATTCCATCTTTCTTTCTCTTTCTTTCTCTCTCTCTCTCTCTCTTCACTTGCTCAGCATATCTAGTCTATATCCCCCCAAAAAAGTGGAGAATGGTTGGTGTAAGCAACATTTACTTTCTCTGTCCTCTCTCAGCTTCTCTTTTTTTCTTATAAAAACTTGTATCTGTAATATCCACCAATTGATGTGTAGAAAAACTCTATGTGGAGGTCCCACACATCTGACAAAGCATGGGAGTAAAAGAAGTAGTAATAGTAGCATTTTTCTTCAGATATGAATCTCAAGATAGATGAGGATTTTCGAGATGTGCCCAACAATCTCTCCCTTTACTACTCTTGCTACTACATAGTGTGGCAAACTCTTTTTTACTATTAGTACCAGTTTTTGTCCCTTCTAACCTCGTCTATTACACCCCAGTAAATGTGTGGACCCAGTAGATGTACGTATATGGGTCTTGAACACACATATGGATATATCTGTACACATATAATATTTAGCATCCCAACTATATCTTCCTCCGTTCTGCAAAGTGATGATATATGTACACACATAGACAAAAAAAATGTACTTGATCAAGTTTTTTTCTTCTCCTCCTCTCCTGCACTTACACATTCCCAGCCTCTAAAACTAGCTTTTACATGCACTTTTACGAACGATCAACCATCACACAGGACAAAGATTAACCTCTTCCTCGTCCTCTCTTCTTCCTCCAAAAAACATCATTTTGGACGACGAAAGGCCGGAGACAAAAAGAAAAGGGCATGTATCCGCTCATATGGTACAGATATAACAGTAGCCAGGGGAACATGGATTATCCAAGGCCTTGGTCATACTTGTAATAATAATGCTTTTCTTATAGTCCAAAAAAAAGTGACTCTTGTGGCCATGTGACTCTCCTACCGTAGTCTGTAAAAAGACTCTTCAGTCTTCCCATCATAGCCCTGTAAGGAGTAAATGGATCCTACGGTTATGTATACCTTCATCCTTTACCGCACAATGTAATACTTATAGTTTTTTTTTCACATATCACACACTCATGTAATGCCTTGGGAGCTAATATAATGACAAAAAATATTCTTACTGGCGGCCCCCAAAAAAAATGTACAAGTGCTTACATGTAGGGAGAAATAGTGGAGAGGGGAAAACATGGGAGGGAAAGGAAAATGGAAGAGCAGATACTCTGGCCTTTGCTTTTCTTCTGCCAATCCTATCCTTCTTGCTGGTGTGGGGACATTTGGGAAGATAGAGGGAAGGCGGCGAAAATGATGAGGGGAAAGCGGAAGAGGAAGAAAAGGAAAAAAAATTGAGACAAAGCTGGAGAGAAAGTAGAAAAATATAAGGAGACA
The DNA here is from genome assembly GCA_034698585.1 of Disparrhopalites patrizii. Lineage (NCBI taxonomy): Eukaryota > Metazoa > Arthropoda > Collembola > Symphypleona > Sminthuridae > Disparrhopalites > Disparrhopalites patrizii. The sequence continues at coordinate 8,910 of JAQGBT010005658.1, forward strand.
AAGAAAAATTGAGAAAGAAGAGAGGAGAAGCATAAATGGACAAAGGCTCTGAACGAGATGGACAATGTGAAGTCAACGGATGGCCAAGCACAGTCAAAAGCATATGGCGCACAGGAATCCTCCTTGCTTTCCAGAGCTTTCCCTCCCTAAAAAAATGATGAGCCAGAGAAAAGGAGAAATGCTATGAAGAACGTTTATAGAAGGTAACCAGGATTTAATGTCCTCCCCAAAAAAATGGGAGCGTCACATGCCGGATAAAATCCAGCCCAAATCTAGTCGACAGACTTTAAAAAAATCAGGGATAAAAATATACCGGGTAAAAGAAAATCCCGGCAACAGCAAATGGGATGATCAACGGGACACGTGAGAGTAGGAGGATGAAGCGAGTCACAAAATACACTTTGTATCAAAGTAGTAACAAACAGGTAGACGATTTAAAGGGAACAAAAAGTAGGGGAACAACAAAGGCATTCCCGAAATAGATAAACCGGCCCAAGAATAGGCCCGACTAAAAATAAACCGGAATCCCTTTGAATAGTGGGCAATCCACAGACAAAAGAAGTTGAGCTGATTGGGAGACGGGAGTGGATTCGAGTAGCAAGTGCCAATGCAAACAAATCATGATACAAATAATAGTTGGAAGGACATTGACACAGCTCTTCCGGAACGAGGAAGATTTTGAGAGAAGAGAGGGAAATAAAGGAAAGCCAAAGTTTCAATGACAAAATCCCGTATACACAAAGGAATAATCAATGAACAATGTCATTCATAAAGGTGCGGAGCCACAAGAGAGAGAGAGCGGGAAGGGAGAATGATTTATCTAACAAAATAGGAGCAAGAAAAGAAAACAAAATGAACGGAGGCTGTAAACAGAATGGAGATATCGCGGAAAACTATATGGGAGAAAGTTGAGGAAGAGATATTTCCCAGACCCAGCCTATCCATGTACTTTCCCAAAGGAGTGAAAATAGAAGTTATCCCTTGGATATGAAAGTTTCCATCCAAACCATCTGACAAACCGAAAATCTCCCAACCGACTTGATTCAATTTTATCCGTGTTCTACCCGACGAAAAGGACAGAGGAGGAAGAAAAATTGAGGGGGAGGCAACAAAATTGGCGGGGTAGGATACAGTGGCATGGATGAAAGGAGATGGAGACAAGCAAGGGAGAGAGAAACCAAGAACAGAGAGAGAGGAGTACAATATAAAGGTCAAAATAGGATAAACCAAACTTGGAGACAAATAAATAGAAGGACAACAAAAGTTAGACGTAAAGAAAGATAAAGCCGCCAAACAAATGTACAGAGCGAGAGACAACGGGGAAAGCCACATAAACAGAAAAAGGAAGGACTATGGAGAAAGAGATATTGAAAGAAATATACAAGGAATGCGTAGGAGTCTTATCACAGTGAAAGGAGTCAGCTACTGAAGACAGCCAGAGGTAAGCCCGCAAAGCAAAGAGAGATTAAGAGAGGTCCAACCATATCAAAAATAGAGAATGCCACAAAACTAGGGAGTTTGAAACGGAAAATGCCACCAAACCAGAGCAAGAGAAGAAAGAACTACACCAAGAGAAAGGTAAAAAGATATCAAAACAACTAACAAAAGAAAACGTCTACAAAAGAGAAAGTATACGACAACACAGCGTTGAAAACCAGGGAAGTGTATAAAACATGGAAAAGAAAAGAAAAAAGGGAGAGCCCGGAAAAGGTACTGTGTAAAAGGAGAAATGCCGACAAAATGGAAAAGAAAGCTAAAAAAGATAAAGCTATAGAAATAAAAAAAAACTACAAATACAGGAATATACAAAAAAGGAAAAGAAACGCTGCAAAACGAGATACAGCAAAATAAATCTACAAAAATAGAAAATGAAGGTAAACAAAGAGAATGATATCAAGCGTAATATGTAGATTCTATAGAAAAGAAAGTGGTAAAAATGATGGAGATACTCGACAAACGTAAGAAACCACTGAAAGTAGAAGGAAGAGAAGTCTAAGGGAGAATTGAGAATAATGAAATATGAAAGAGAAAGTAGGAAACAAATTTGAGAGAGAGAGGGAGAAATTTGTATAACGTGTTCACAGTTCCAGAAAGCCTTGGCGGACACTTTTTGCTTATAGACATACGTACAATAGGTATACATGTATATAAATATACATATCCATATGTATGGATACATATACATATCTATATGTATGGATACATATACATATGTGTACGTACCCAAGCATGTGTTGTGATCTACCAAACAAAGTAAAACTCCTTGGATCTGACTCTGATGTGATTGCATCTGATCTCTCACATGAGCGTACACGCACAGATATGAACTATGTACATATGCATATGCCTCGCCCCTCTCCCTCCCGCCCTCCTCCCTTATGTTCTGTATACGGCCTAGAATAGACAGTATAATCGAAGAGGGAAGAGTGTACGTAAAGAGTACATCGCCAGAGCCAAACCGTAGTAGTTAGGAGAAAGCATGCATCAAATCACTCTTGTATGAATTAGATGACTTGGAAAAGCGGTCGTCCTCTACGGCCTCGGAGATAGAGTCAAGTCAGGGAAGGCAAGGAAGTGTAACTACCATGTAATGGCTCAGGACATTCACAGTGTAGGGGAAGTGAAGCCAAAGGACGGAGAGATGAGAATGAAGAAGACCGAGAAAAATACGGAAGCAAAAGAGAGAAATAGAGAGAGAGAGAGAGATGAAAAGTTATAGAGAAGGAGAAAGATGAGAGAAAGACCCAAAATTGTTAGGGCAAATGTTACAGGAGAGAATCGGATGCGAAAAATATTGAATGAATGAGCTCCGTCAAAGTTGGATACGGCTCTCTATAATCAAAAAATATAGCATTGTGATCATAAATCTTACTCCATATCTTTCGCTCTCTCTCTTTCTCTCTCAAACACTTTTTCCACAAAGCAACCAAACTAACTACGTACACAGGCACACACACATACAATGTACACACTGTCCCAGGCGGAGGAGTGGAGGACGGAAAGGGAAAAATATTTTACCGCAGCATGTAGACTAAAAAAAAGGGAAGAAAGAATTATACACGGTATGGAAGTATTGGAAGATGGTCGGGGTAGTTCTTTTTCCTATATCCATTAATATTTTCCCCCTCTCTTTTCCTTCCAGTTCTTCCTTCTTCTTTTTGCCCTCCTTCTCCACCTCCTCCACTCATGACAAGCTTTTAGATTGCTTCCAGAGAAAAAGTGTCACTTGTTCTCCCTGAACAACTTTTTTTCCCTTCTCTTCCCTTCCGTTTTTTATAACTTTACCTTTAACCGTGGTCGTGTACCTGCCATTACCTTCACATTTTATTGTCGTTTCCTTTCCCTGACTTTCTCTTGTGCTTGTCATCCTCATCGCCACTCTCTCACTCTCTCTCTCTCTCTCTTTTATCTCTTCCTCTCCCGTTGTCTCGCATTTTTCTCTTTATGTCTCACCACAGGACTGGTTTCAGTACGCCTTTTCACTCCGGTGCTTTCACTATTTCTTTCCCTATTTCTCTGTTTCTCTCTCTCTATTTCTCTCTTTCTGTTTTTCTCTCTCTCTTTCTCTCTATTTCTTGCTTTATCTCTTTCTTTGTGTTTTTCTTTATCTCTATTTCTTGCTTTCTCTCTTTCTTTATGTTTTTCTCTCTCTCTTTCTCTCTATTTCTTTCTGTTTCTTTATTTATCTCTTTCTCTCTGTTTCTCTTTGGCCCTTTATTTATCTCTTTCTCTCTATTTCTTTTTGGCCCTTTATTTATCTCTTTCTCTCTATTTCTCTTTGGCCTTTTATTTATCTCTTTCTCTCTATTTATTGCTTTCTCTGTATTCCTCTCTTTCTCGCTCACTCTTTCGCTTTGTCACTTATTCCTCCTTAATATCGTTCTCACTCTTTCTGCCTCAATCTCGTTTGTGCTAGCACGTTTAACACTTACCCAGTCTCAACTTTCTTCCTCGTCCCGATTCTTGAATTTTCTGTACTTTCGGAAATTTTTCTCTTCCGTGTACGCTTCCCATTATTCTTAACCTTGCTGGAAAGTCTCACCTTTTTAGTCATTTTTCTCACACTCTTTCACCTGACCCTTTCCTGTCTCCGGCAAAGCGAGTATATGTATGTGTACATCTTCCTCTACGCCGACTCTTCCTCTCCTATCCCTCCGTTACTATTCCAATCACCTCCAAAGAGAGAATTCCGGTGTCAAAAGGGGAGAAGAAGGACTCGACTTCATTTTTTCGTTGACTTTCTTATCGTCTCCCCCTTTGCTCCGTATGGGTGATCGTCCCTCACATTATACTGCAACTGGTAGAGAGGTCTGTGAATGCACTATGGTATTTGTAAGTTGGGAGGAGAGAGAGAAAAAAAAGATTCTCTCGACCGATTCCATGGGGACAGGAAAATCGGGGAACGGACAGCGGCGAAAAAATTTCAAGCCATAAATAATTTATTTTTCTTGTCACCAGACAGGGACATGGGCGGAATGGAGAGGGTAAGAGCGAGCGGGTAAAAGGGAGAGAGAGGGAAAGAGAGAGAGAGAAAGAAAAGGGGAAATGTTCCCCACTACCCAAACCCATTCAAGAAAGAGTGTACACTTCCGCTTCCCCATTTTCCTATGTAATAGTGAAGGTGAAAGTACAAGTAAAAGTTGCTGTGCCACCATTTACTTCGCTATTAGTAACAACAGCATCCTTACAATGCGAAGAAGAAAACATTCCTTGAGTTGATCACACTCTCTATATTTCTGGTATTTCGTTTTTATTTCTCTCTCTGTTGTTTTCTCTCTTTCTCTGTCATTTCTCTCGCTTTCTCTGTCATTTCTCTCCTTTTTCTCTGTAATTGCTCTCCTTCTCTCTGTAGAAACTCTTTCTCGCTGTAGTTTTCTCTCTTTTTCTCTTTCTATGTGTAGTTTTTTCTCCTTTTGTCTTTCTCTCTGTAGTTTTCCCTCTCCATCTTTTTCTCTGTCGTTGTCTCTCTCTTTTCCTC
>JAQGBT010005659.1:0-13883 GCA_034698585.1 Disparrhopalites patrizii
TTATATGTATATACGAAGGACGGGACGGATGATGTTGTTATAGAGATATATTGTTATAAAGAGACTTGTAATAGAAAGAAACCACTGTATCGAAGGAAAAAAACTAAATTATTCAGTATATGTAACGCTGTACAGTGGAGTCTCTCTACAAAATCCTCTTTATGACAACATTTCTCTGTAAAAACATTATTTTTCCAGCTCTCGTACATGTAAGGTGCATATTTAATGCTATATATAACAACTTGTCTCTAACATTATTTTTAACCCTACCCTTCAGAGTTGTTATATAGAGACTTCACTGTATTCGGGAGTGAAAACATTTTTATACCAACAATTTTTATAGAAACAAGCATTATTTTTTTAAATCATTGGGGCTTTCAGTATTGTCTGAAAACCGACTTCTGCGAATTCAAATTCGCAGTATTCACATCTCAAATAATTATATAACATTTATATCTAACATAACATAGCATTTATAGCTCAAATAATAAATTGCTTCCAAATAAAGAACTAAACTGGCCCATTAAACTTCGCACAATGTGTACATAAAACGTTCCATTTGATGTGCGGATTAAAAACAAGGACGAGATGGGACTAGAAATTAGTAAAAGATTGCCGTACATGGAGTAGGATGAGCTTGCATAAGCTGCAGTGCTTGATGGCGTCACTGTATTGCTTAACGAGGAGATGGTCAAATTCCCGGAGTGTCCGTATGCCCAAGGTGACATCAAAATCTTTTTCACCAATTTCCCCAAATGTTTCTCCCTAAATTTACATCAGGAACACAATTTTAAGACATTACAATGGTTCCGACATCATGATGAATACCAACTATGTAAAAAAATCCATTGAAAATGTCAGATCCATTCACAATCGACTTTTTCTAAAGGTTTATCCTAGATTAGCAAATTTGCCCCACTTTTGCGAAAGTCCGAGAATTATAGGCAAAGAAATTTGTATCTTAGCAATTGGGAGTTTGTGAGGGAACCATTTATTACCACCGTTTGAGAGAAAACTGTTAGAAGGCAGTCCGATACGGAGAGCACCAGTTGAACAATATAAAGTACAGTCGACTCTCTCTATAATAGCACCCTATCTGCACCAGAAATAATGCTCTTATAACGAACTGCTGGTATAGAGAATTAGTTAAAAAAGTATTATTAATAATTAATTAAGATTATTTTCACGCTTAACTTCGATAATTTTCCAAAATCTAAAAGTATTTACACAATTGGGCGTAAATATTTACATTTTAGTGAAAAAAGACAGAAATTGTGCTGGTATAGAGTTCCGCTGCTGTTATGGAGAAAACGTTAATGTTGAAGGGATACCTGACTTAGGCGCTAATGCACTTATAGGAAGAACGTGCTGTTATAGTGAGAGGAATGTGACCGAGGGAAGAAAATACCCTACTGTTATAGAGTAACTGCTGTTATAAGAAGTGCTCTGATAGAGAGCGCACTTCGCATGGTAAAGCTGCAGGGGGATTCAGCACTGCTGTTATAGAGTTATATCTTATACGGACGGCCGGTATAGGGAGAGTCGACTGTATATTATTAACTGTTAGCGAATACCTGTGAAATTTTGGCGAAATAGTGCAGGTCAATGAGGCGGTTAATAAACTGCTGGGATTTCTCTTTCCCCACCCGAGGATCTATGTCCCCAATCATGTTGATGCATTCGTTGTGAGGTAGACCGTAATTGTCGTTTTCTGTTAGCATGGCCGCAATGCAGCGCTTGTATAAATCCACCTGCCACTGAGCAAACATTTCCTGCGTCCTGTTCACGAAAAATTTGAGCATTAAATAAATTTGCCCCGGAAAAATTTACACAGTGATTAATATAAAATTTAAGCCGTAACAAGACACTGTCGTAAGCAGTAATTTAAAAACTGTACTCTGATTTTTGGCACCATAAAATTTATTAGTACATTGATGTCTAGCGATTGTTTTAGACTCCGTTTACGCACTTGTAGTCGCAACACTAACTATTACAAGCAAACGTTTTATAAGCAAAACTATTTGCAAGTGACACAAATTGTGAAACTGATTTCCTGAAATTTGTGGAATATTCCAACCTTTGTGGGACCTAGCCTATGGGAATAACGAGATATTAATACTCTTCAATATGTACAATTTTGTGTCAATCCCAAGCTAAATTTTTGCATTTAGATCCCAATAAGAATTGGTTTAGTTATGGGGATTTTTTGGCATGCAGTTCTAGATTGTGCGTTTGTTGCACAGTGGAGTCTGTATATAAAAACTCTGATGGGAATGGAAAAAATATTGTTATATGGAAAAGTTGTTATATACAACATTAAGTATACACCTTACAATGTACGAAGGGCTAAAAAAATAATGTTGTTACAGAGAAATGTTGTTATAAAGAGACTTGCTATATAGAAACTCCACTGTATATGGAACTTTGAACAGAAAAACCATCATACACTCGTCGATACTGGCTGGACCTAGATGTAACTGTTTTGATCGTATCCCCAATAAAATTTTGCGAAAACATAAATTTCTGTCTAACATTTACAGTGGACTCTCTCTATAACAACTTTTTCTCTATAACAACTCTATTTTTCAGACCTTTGTATACGTAGTGCACATATTAAATGTTCCATATAACAACTTTTCCATATAACAACCAATTTTGCCCTTCCCTTGAGGATTGTTATAGCGAGAGTCCACTGTATGTACTATTTTTGGGCAAAATGTCTCAGGGAGGGGGTAGAATCAGTTAATTTTTGTGAAATCCTGGAATTGCGTCACTTGATCTGTGTTTCAATATCTAAAAAACATGCATAATTTTGTAATTAAAATTGCGTGCAGCTAGCAACAATCATTTAGAAGACAAAATTGCATTGGCTATTGGAAGGGAGTCTCTTTAAAAATAATAATAACACCAATAAAAATGCCTTTTCACATTGCTTAGCCCAATTGAAGATTAAGTTGGAGGAAACTACCCTCACCTCATTACGCCATTCTCGGAGACACACAAAAAGACCAAATATTTTTGCTCCAGAAACTGTCCCTTCATGTTCTTCTTCATGTTGAGTTCACAGGACACGGTTTTAATGACCATGTTGAAGGGCTTGATGCAGTCATTGATCTTCAAAACAACCCTCTGCACATGATCCATCTTGGAGGCTTCCTCTCGTTCTGCTTTTGTAACTGAAATACAATATAAGTTGATAGAAATTGTTTGACGAGGATTGCCACAAACTTCGGCGAATTCAGTGTGCGATAGGTACAGCTCTTTCCTCATCAAATATTTATGATTTAGTTGTTGTAACGAAATATTTATATATAAGGTTCAATATACTACATACAAATATGCTTGTGTACACTTACAACGCAAAATGGCTCCGGCTAACTTGAACACGTCCTTGACACGAGAGGCGTCCAAAATGCCCAGATTCATGATCTGTTGCAGGACGATTTTGTGGAAATCTCCATACTCTTCCAGTGCGTTCTGCACTTTCTCCAGGTCCATTTCCAACCCTTCTTCTGGAAATCATTACAAACAATGTCAATATAAGAAAATATAATAACCATTATGGTTTTATGGTTTGAAAAACACTATATGATAATCCAAAAATGCTACATTTAACATTTTACATACAATTCCTTATGTCAATCTATATTCCCCTTTAGACAAAAAAAGTGGTTTTTTTTTTGAATTTTTAAAAATTTTCATGGAAAATTTAGTTTCTACAATCAGTTCTCATTTTTCTTTTTCGGATTTTGTGTTCAATTTTCATAAACAGACCATCTATATCTACTATATCTACTAACAAACGCACTTTTTATATGCATTACTACATTTATACAAAGGCTATCACAGAAAATTCTGAATATAAAAATTTCAAATTTGTGGCCGTGCAAAACCAATGCTTCCGCCTAATTTAAGAAACGAGAGAATAAATCTTTGAGAATGAGAAAATAAATTCTTCAAAAAGGATTCTTTCTGCTCTTACTCCATAATTAAGTATGTAATTGTATTTCCTTTTTCTGAAAGTCTGAAAACAGTAATTCAAAAATGCTAACCAGATCCATCCGCATCTTCGACTAAAGCTGGATCATTCTCCGCCATGGTGCCTTTGGATTGGAGATCGAAAGCTGGTAATTGCAAACTGGAACAGGCGACGACAAATTTGGCTTATTGTTAGATTCCTTCAAATATCCAGTGTAATTAATCAATTCCCAAAGACCAACCTGATGTCCTTATTAATTTGGATTTTTCCAAAGCAGTTTTGCTAAGCATTACCAGGGAATGAAAGGGAAAGTTTTAAACTCGTTCCTCAGAACTCAGAATTAAACCAAGTTGCTGTAGCTCTTTGGACCCACGTATATAGGATAGGATTCAGCTAAAAGTCTACACTGGTGTCCCACGGAGGATGCGACAGATGCCCAATATCCAGACGAAACCTGTTTTTCTTTTAAAAAAATGCCCGAAAACTCCCGATTGGAATCTTTGAAGAAGTACGCACGCACTTGTGTGCACGCAATAGATTATATATAATCTATACCCATAAAAATATACGTTATATGCGAAGAGAGCATTTATGTACATACATGTCAACGGACAAAGGTATAGGTATATATACGCCATACGCATATAATTTTGAAACTCGCCGCTTCAATGGGTGCATAAAGTCATGATGGAAATGACAGCAGCCTTGCGCCGGCATTTTTTTAGCCTTCGTGCCTTTACTACGCAAGACTACAAAAGTTTGCAATTTATTCTATAATTGTTGCGGTGTATTAAATTTGTCACGATGCTATCAGCGTAAATAAAAAACTTTCTTATGATCCCAAGCGGATTTTTGAATTTCGGTGCAAATAGGTAAAATTTTGGAGTTAACCAATGCTTGGGCTAATTATACGAATTGTACTTGTGCTGCGTATATGTACATTAGAACAAAATTTAGTGGCGCAAATCCTAGCTATTTTCCATCGAACAGCTAATAAACTAGTAAATCTGGGAAAGGTTAAAGTGGACAAAATTTTAATTTAATGATGTCATCTCTTCAGAATGATCCCTTTTATAGACGCTCCTCGCTCCTGAGGCTCATCCTGTGCACAGTACAGTGTGCACAAAAGGGTATATATACGGGTGAATTTTTATATGTATATATATTAGATAAATTTGTTGCTGCTGAAGAAGATCTATATATTATATATTAGATAAATTTGTTGCTATATATATATACTATGGCATATGCTGCACAGCACTCAGCTTCACCGTTCAAGCACCGTAGCAGTAGAGTCAACCTGGAGTACGCCATATATATATTTACTTATTACACATAAATAAGCCTGAATATGGAAAATCATATCATGGCTAAATTTGTTGTCAGTTCGAAGCATTTACAAAAAATTATTTCCAATGTATATCGATCAACTTTGTAGGACATTGAATCTTGCACCACAATGGTTGCTGTTATCGTGTGTTTTCAATTGTTTGACAGAACAAACCAGCTTTGTTCCCATGTAATAGAAATTACAATGTAATAGAATTTTACTTACATTGGAAATCTCATCTCCGGATCAGCTACGATCGTTGTTTAAACAACGTTCACAATTCTCGTAATGGGCAACAATTCTCCTGGATTTAAAATTAACGCTCCGTGGTAGTGATAAATTAGATACATTGTCCATTCCTTTTCGAAAATTTACAAGCCATTGCTCAAAACAATTAGTGTTTGCTTCAAAAATTGTAGGCACTGTGTTTTAAGAATAATAAAGTGGAACGCATTTCTATTTGACAAATTTTTAATGTCTAAAATCCAATTTTTTATTGATTTTTATTTTTTATTTCATGAAACGTAATTTGGTTGTCTAATATTTTTGTGGGGAAACAATTACTTGGAATTGGTTTGAGCAACATTGGTGTTTCAAAAATAAATCTTTTTCTGAATTGTTTCAACTGTCCTTAATCCGGTATAATAGTTTTTGCAAAATATTGGGAAAATAATGCGTGCTAACTAATTGTGTGTTAATTTTTAATAAAAACAAAATATAATTTGGCTACTCCTACGCTTTTCGATTCAGGTTCAATTTTAGTTTGGGTAGTTTTTTATCTGTAGATACTTGTGTATTTGACAATTTCCGTTTTTTAATTATGTGGAATTTAATTGAGTATTCATTACTCGGTACATTTGAATTGCCGAGGTTAAAGTTACGCTTATTCACTCAGTTCGAAATCAAGTTCAATTGATTGTATGTTTTTAGAATCTAAAAGTGTCTATTAAAATATGTTAAAGTGATCAATTTTAACGTTTGACTTATTTTCGTGCTTCGAATTACTTATTAAACTTTGCATCGATTACAATTTTTAGTGTTCTTGTCATTTTGTGTATAAAAAACGCTATGCTCACAATTGTGGTTGACCGTGCAATCATCTGGAAGTCAATAAAAATTCAAATGGTTTGAACCCACTAATTTTCGGTTGGTTCAGCGCCCTAACGATTTTCTGAAACATATCAATACGAAATTTCCGTCGCATTTTCTATCCTATTGTGTCCTTCTCATGTAATTAATCCGTCTCATTAATGAACATTATTAACCAAATGAATTTGATATGTGTATAATCACAGAACATGTACATAAATTGTAAATGAATGGTCGATTAAATAAACTCTTATTGTATCCTGTAAAATGCACCGAATTTCAAAGAAACGTTATTGCTACAAGTATGACTGAATCATGTTAAGAATGCATGTTAAGACTGCATCATATCATAAGCACCAGAGCAAAGAATATTTTCACGTGATAATAACAATTGCTAAATATAATTTCTGTAATAAGTAAATTCTTCAATTACTCTGCCTACAGCGCTGAAATTGTCAACATGCACTAATCACAATTACTCTTGCAGAGTTTGTAGAATAACTTTAGTGCCATTCAAAACAAATTTCTCGAAAATGGTATGGTGCAAATTTCACATTTTCGTACTCGACCCAGAAAATTTGCCATGGTTTAATTATTTCTAAAGCCATTTGAATGTATTTTTTTCTACATCCGCAATGAAATTGCAATGAATGAATCCGATTGGGGACATATGTTTACTGGTAACATTTAATATCTACATTTATTTAGTTAGTATTTTATTTAATAAAACTTCTTAAACATGACTTTTTACATTGCATTTTACATTGCCTATATAACTCCAACTTTTCGGTAAACTTTCACCGAAAAATTAAGTATAGCCAAGTTCCACGTACGTTTGATATTCATACTTTCTCTTCATTCATAAATAAATCTGCCTCTGAATTAAAAGAAATTTTAATGATGATACACATATAGCAGATGCCAAATGACGGCAAAAAATCACACGCAACTATTTTTTTTCATAAATATGTCAATGGTAATTTTTCAGTCCAAGAATTTTGCTTGCTCACGGAGTCAACAGGCATTACAATAGGTTCCAGAAAACTACAGGACTGTGCAAACTTTTTTTTCACGCAGAATGTTATTGCAGATCTTGGAGAATTTTTTTTGTATTATGATTTGGCCAAGATTCGCTAAGTTATGCCGATTTCTTCGCGCCAAGTTAAATTATCTTTTATTTGTGCCGCGAAATTTCACGACCTCAAAACTGGGAAATATTTGCTGCCCAAGTAAACGATTTTTTAACTGGGAAGGAAGAAATCGGTATTGTTTGACCAAACACGATCGGATCAAAATGAACTTTTTTCTCCCAATTCTGCAAATACGTTACTGATAATTGATTTCAACAACTATTGACCTTTGACCTTTCCACATGCCGGGAACTAGCATATGGATGTGTCAGGGTGAGAATGAAAATTTAGCAGGAATATTCAAAGGAGGATTAACACTATTAACAGTGCCCATTACTTCTGTACAGGGACGCGCATTTTCTATTGGAGCGCAGCATTTTGTGATTTACTCATTTATATGAATATTTATACATACCTTTTTATGTCAAGATAGTAACATAGTTGAATTAGTTCGTATAAACTATCTTCGTTTATTACGTGTAAAAAAAATCATGTTTAAAACGCCGGTGGTGATATTTAAGGACATGGTGGCCACATTTAGGGACTTTCCAAAATTGCCTTTTAAACACGACTTTTAGAAAATTCACTGAAAGAGGATACCGAGAAAGAAAATTTTCACAAATAAAATCCGTACTTTGATCGTTCACATGTGTGCTTGAAAATCAAATAATATGCATTATGTATAGTATTTTTAGTAATTTTGCGGTGGCCTGGTCGAAAAGTGGCCACATTTAAGGACTTTACCCTCTAACAAAATAGAAAAAAAATATAGACATGGATTTATGCAGAATAAACAAACAATGAAAGTTATGAATCGGTCCTATATTGGAATGTGCGCCTACAAGTCGGTGCTTTTTTTGTGGGAAATTCAAATCGCCCAGTTTGACAAAAAAAAAAAAGGATTTTAGTTGGTGGTAGTCGTTGGTTTAGGTAAATACTTCTGCGCTGAGTTCGTTTCCGTTTTAGTTTTAAGAATTTTAGCTCGATGCTCGAGCCTTTAATAAACAAAATTAACAAAACCTCAGCCTAAATATTTTTGAACAAGAGAAAGTTTTTGTTTTTATTTTAATTCCACGTGTTTGGATGTTTCGTTTTTCAGAAAAAACCAGTGGTATTATCATGACTAAACTTGATTTTTTAAGCGTTTCTGCTTGTTACACAAGTAAATAAATGTAATGTAGAAAACAGAAAATTAAACAGAAGTCATGGACGGAATTCCCATTTTACCTCACGAGTGCATAATCTGCCTTCGTCGTTCCATTGAAAAGGAGGGAAACCCCCAAACTATGACCCCCGGGTCAGACGTCTCGGAAGGACCTGGACTGGAGAATCCCAACTCGTCCATCTTCAAATTGTTGAACTTGAATCTAGAATATTCGGAGGATGATTACGGCAATTTATTTTGTGATACTTGTGAGGTCCGGAACGGGAATATCTTTGAGCTGTTTTCCAAGATAACATGCTTGCAGAATGAATTAAAGGTATTACGGACGATTATTGAGGTGGATTTTCGGAGTAGCTGGGAGACTTTAAAAGGTTGGTAGATCAAAGATCAGTAGTACTATAGGTACATATTTAATTCATTCCTGAAACCAAAATGTTTCAGTACAAGCTCATTTGACAATGTCATACGTTAATATCTGCTAATGTTCCTTCAAATTAATTAATTTTTAGGGAGAGACGAGAATGGCAATCCAGCTCCTGATGTTCTGACGGCGACCAAGCAGCAAATCTGCCATGAAATTGCAAAACGTAATCCAGAGAATTTTTGTATGTTTTGAGTGTATACATTTATAGATATAGTATAGTGAATATTTTTGTATACATATAAATAGTTGTTTAAACAAGTCCGTTCTCCAGGTTTGCATTACGAGCCTGAACAATCTGTGTACGGTGACAGCGGTTGGTCTGACCCGTCCGAATTCCTCGAATGTGAGGCGGAGTTTTCCGAAAACGACCATGAAGAGTTCGATTTTTCTGCATTGAAACAAATTCATCGTATCAAAGAAGTTTCTGTTGTGATTCAAAAGTTCCCTGAACACTTACTGAGAGATGGTCGGATCAATGTCCATCGGATTCCCCGGGAATACCGGCTTGGGGACACCCGCAAGCTTACAGGAAGACAAGCAGCGGTTTTAGGTCAATTTGGGCTATTATTGCCGTGTGCTTTTGCTGATTGCCCTTGGAAGTTGAGTTTTGTTTCGAAATTCCAACGTGATATTCATATGAAGGAATTCCATGGAATTGAGATACCAGTCACTTCAAAATCATCTCGTCTTGAAAAGGCAGTCAAATCATGTATGGATGGAAAGGACATCACAGGACATTCTTCAAGTTCAATTAATGTATGTAGCCCATTGAACTTGCCCAAAAGGAAAATCGAGCGTAACGATCATATAAAAGCTCCTCATGAGGTTTCTGTTAAGCCGTCTACTTCAGGATTAAAATGCATTTTTGCAGATTGTATTTCTGGTGTTACCTTCAGCAATTCTACAGAACTTGACGAGCACGTTAGACTCGAGCATTCAGTGGATGTCAAGGTTGCTCTGAAGAAGAAACGAGGTCGACCGTCTACGGCTGCCAAAACGAAGCCCAATAATAGAATGCTCGTAAGACGTCACTCAAATCAGTCAAAAATAGTATCACTTTATGCAGATAATTCGGAAGTATCAAACGATAACCAAGATGACACATTCGAGCCAGATCATACTACATCATCAGAGGTTAAGTCCAATTTAGATGGGAAGTTACTTAAATGCCTGTTTGCCGACTGTACTTCGCGGATTTTCTTCAGAACTAAAGAAGAAAGAGATGAGCATGTTTCTCGAGAGCACCAAAAAGAGCAAAACGAATCCACAGCATCCAGTAATAATTACACTGAAAGAGAAGCGATTGAAGAAAGTAATGATGCTCCTCAAAAGTTCAAATGCGTTTTCGCCGACTGTCAGGACTTTGACACCCTAAAAGCAAGGGATGAACATGTGAAAACGGAACATCAGAGCTTCAAAGCTATCAAAACAAAAAAATCTGTGACAAAGCCTTCTCGGTTAAAAAAGCTAGACAGTGCTAATCCAAAAGCGAACCTTTTTTGTGTGGTTGAAGGATGTCTGCGGAAAAAGATATTCCCTTCGGAGGCAGACCTAAAGATGCACATGAAGCAATTTCATGAAGGTCTCACACACCCCTACAAATGTACTGCATGCGATCGCTATTTCGCCAGGAAAGGGCAACGAGCTGAGCATTACAGAGTGAAACATCTAAAATTGAAGCCATTTATGTGCCACTATTGCGGGGCTGCCTTCAGTGCGTCGCCAAACTTAAAGCGGCATCTAACCCGCCACACGAATGAAAAGAATTTCACTTGTTCCGTTTGTCAAAAAGCGTTCAAGACCCCTGATGGATGCAGGATACACATGCGCTACGCTCACACTGGCGAAAGACCCTATAGTTGTGACAGGTATAATTGTGCATTCGGTTTTGCATTTTTTCATACCCATATAAATATGCCTGATTGTTATAAACATATGTTTTGGCAACTGAATTATACTGCAATCTCAAAACATATCGGTGGTAATGAATGCACGTACGCAATCTGATCATTTCGACTCCTCCACGCGACTCTAATACATGAAATGATCATCGCCTTTCGCGTTTCTTCAGTTTTCTTCTTTACCCGCAGTGGAGGTGATCTGTTTACGTATTAGGACCCCGCAGAGTTGATCAGATTGTTTTCTTGACATCTTCGCCGTCGATACGGATTCAGAATTCAAAAAATAAATAGATATAATATGTTAAATCATTAAATCAAATCTTTCAGGTGTGGCAAAGGCTTTGTAACCAACGGTCACTTGGTAAAGCACATGAAATGTGTGCATAACCCCACGGATCGACCACACGTCTGTCACATCTGTGGTAAATCCTTCCCCATCCATGGCTATCTCTACATGCACATTAGAAATTCTCATGAAGGGGTGAAACGGAAGAGAAGCGCGAAGCCGAAGGGAAGTACTTCCTCCGGAAATGTTCAAACCGATTCTTCAGGTCCTGCTGCTCCTATTCCGGAACCGGAGAACGCGGACAGTACCAGTCACAGCAGCCCGAACCCAGATCAATATGTACCATCGGGGAATCCTCCAACGGAGTTCAACTTCCAGCAGCAACCCGGGAATTTGGACAATAGAGCTGCTCCTGGAACTCACGTTGACTATCACGCCCCACGGGGGAATTCCATGGATTTGCCTCACTTTCCCAATCCTGCATGTCTGATTAACCAATCAGATGTGTCTCATAGTGTCTTTTCCCAAGCAGTAGGGCTGTTGAATCCTGATTTGACACATCTCAGTGTTCCCGCAGATTTTAAGAATTTATTGCACCCCTTTTATCCCGGACAAAATCATTTTACTGGTGACAGCTCTTTAGGTTCGAACAGAAGATTTTGAAGTAAAATTCAAGACGTGTTTACTAGGAAATGCATTATATATAGTATATTCGTTATAGTTTTCAGAATGTACGTATGTATAGTATATTAAGTGTTAAGATAATACATAATTTAATGAACATATCGAGGATACTTTTAAGGATACTTTTAAACATACTTTTAAGGATTGTTTAAGCGCACATTTTAACTATTTAAGCTTGACTGTTTAACAAAAATGCAACTGTGCTGTCATTTGTGTGACCCTATTAATGTTATAGGTGTAATAATTTATTAAAAATACCGTGCTTGCACCCACGGACGAGGAAGATATTAATATTGCGAAAATATTTTATTTATTTATTTATTGATAAATTTATGGCCCTCCGGGTTTTCACCCATGGCCCGAGTATTACGAAAATATGTACGGCTGTGGCCTAAAATTAAAAAATAAATATCTCCAATTACCCTTACATTCTCACATTATGCTAGCACACGTATAGTAGCACGATTGAGTTGTAATTCACTCTTTCCGTGTATATCACTGATTTTTAGACTTGATTTATTATTTTCTGTGGTTGTATAAAGATAAACGTATTTCTGACAATGGTACAAGGAGCTAACGCAACTATTACAGGGTGTTTATAAAAAACTGTAGATGGTCTAAATGTTACATGGTTAACAAATGTTGTTATGATCCAATGATAATATGCTATAAGAAGCATCCGGGACGTTTCCCATAGGTTTTATGCACTTCCCGCATTATCGTAGTTTGAAGAAGGGTATTCTGTCGCAATATAGCTAAGGTTGGCTTCTTACTCCGTCCTCTTTTCTTGATCCCCGGTCTGTGGACTAGAAATGCATTGTCCAGTATGAGGAAGTCGTAGTCTAAAATACAGAGTACGTAGCCCTGCAAAACAGACCAAGACATTTCCATAATTTAAACTGTTCGTGTCATGCGTGATAGTTTTTGCGCTAGATCCACAAAAATAGTCCATTCACAGTCAGTTTACTTGGTCTCAAAACAATGCATATAAAATAGGTTATGGTATGGTATATGGTATGTAATATCAAATATGTACCTATTTGACATGTATATCATTATATGTACCTATGTGTAATAAACCTAAAATAACGCATACCTATAGATTTTTAAACAATCCGTTAAACGAGCTATAGCAATGGGCTGAATGAATTTTTGACTGTAAAAGTGGCTTACAGCGAAAACGATTCCCCAGAAATTTACTAAATGTTCCCACTTCGTTGCAAAGTTATAAGTTATAATGCAACCCAGAAAATAATGAAAATACTTATTTTAGTGTAGAATTTGATTGCACTTTCAGTAAAAAAAAAAGTCTCATCCAGATCCCACAAGAATTGGTAAAGTTACGGTGCTTTTTCGGCGCGGTTGAAAATTTGGCATCCTTATCGCTTCTGATACTTTTGCCGATAAATGGGCATAATCTGGTCAATTCTTGTCTAATTTGGATGCGACAATTTTTACTGGAGCCGCAAATAATATTCTGCACGAAAGAATGATTTTATTATTTCTATGCATACTAGATCGCAACAGAAAAATTTCGTCAATTGCTGCGAAATCAATTTCAGGGTTTTCGTCACTCATTCCGTTGTGCTTTTAAGGAATTTTGCTTTAGGTTAGGTTTGCACTTTGGACGTCCGACAACCTTAAACATGGATATACATAATACAGTTAATTCTCTCTATAACGGACCTCCTTCTAACGGGTGTTCGCACTATAACGGTGTTCAGAAACCCGCTCGAGACCGTTTCAATGCTAAAATCTTCCTCTATAACGGTTATTTCATAACGGTTTTTTCGTTATACCGGGGAAGCTGTGAATCCCCGACCAATAAATGTCTTTTGCTACAACGGTTTTAGGTCACGCCCACACATGCTACAGTCGGCTCTCTCTATAACAGT
>JAQGBT010005660.1:0-13883 GCA_034698585.1 Disparrhopalites patrizii
TATTTTTAAGTGTGTCTGGCCCATTTTATTAGGGAGTTAAAAGGAAGTCCAAAATAATGAAGATTTTCACATGAAACTAAAAATATTTAAGAGGTGAGAATTTAAAAAAATAATATTCCAAACCCCTTTTGACACCAAATTTTACGGCGAATTCCGTAAACAATTTCACATCTGTTGATAATTGATAAATCACAGTAGTAATATTGAATAAAATCCCACCAGTAGGCAGCTCCACCTCATCGCAACCTCTTGCTCCGCTCACATAGCGTCGTGACAGGGCATTCTTATTACTATAATTTCACTCAGAAGCCATTGATTCTGGACAAAACCCAAGAAGGTCTTCTCCTTAATAACACTCAATTGAAAGACTCAAAGACCTCATCTCTATATAGCATTGAATTCTGCAAGTCCTTTTTCAAAAAGCAAGTCCTCTTTCCTGAATTTTTGAAAGGCTTTTTATTTCATACGGTGTCAGTACGTTTATATGTATTCGGGCGTAAAGTGTAGTACAATTAATGCTGACACAAGGGAAAGGCGTTTACAATGTCTTATTGTTCCATGGTACTCTTTGAAATCCCTTTAACGTTCTAGGTGGAGGTCTGTGATGATAACATAATGTTTTAGGGGTGCCTTCACACATACATGCTTAGGTACTTAAGGCCTTGTCGGTGTAAGTGTATACATCTGTACGAGAAGACCATGCTAACCTAAGCATTTCCATGTACATATTAGTAGATTACATGCATGCATAAACTTCCATGGGATTTTTTTGCCGCAATTATGTCTTATTATTCCAATTTCTACATGATAATAAAATAATGGGACTATTCATTCATAACCCTTTTGCTCATTCACTCCATTCTTTTGTCTGCAACTGCGCATCATCCTCATAGACTAGAACATGATTTTTTTCAGCACCACTCACAACGGGTTATTATGGTGGAAGTAGTAATTATGTGAATATAAACTGGGAGAAAATGAGGCTTCCAATGAAAACAATTCGTTGTAAGATAGAATGGAGGAGTAGGCCTTTTTTACAATTAATTAACCATTAAAACCAAGTGGGATGCGTTGTAGGGTGTTGTTGTAGGTAAGTGTACAAGGAATATAGGTACATGTACACATATGCTTTCGTATATATATATACTCAAGTATTGGATGTAAGAAGTGTTTTTCCGTAATGACCCTGCTTACACTCATTCTGATGAGTATGTTCCGGCTATAAACCAAAACCGCTGGATTGTTGCAGATGGCATCTGTGGAGCTAAATTCGATTGTTGATTACAATTATAATTTACAAGAAAAACTACCATAACTTTATAAATTCGTGTAGGATTGGTATGGATCCTTTTTGATTGGATCTGCAATAAAATTCTGCACAAGGGAAGTTTACATCATTTCCACTATTTTCCGGATTGCCTGCAACATGAGAAGAAACTCCGGCTAACTATTTAATATTTATCGATATTGATACCGTTAGTCACTTTTGCAAGTAAGAGTTCGTGCACTTGTTTGATAACAATGCGTAAGCATGGAGGTACAAGTTATATGTATAATCATTAGACTCACATGACATATTGCATTTATTTTTGGTGCGTGTAATTTGTATGTCTATCCCTGATACATGTATCAAATTACGTAAGTTTTTGCAGCGTTGGTATTTAAAAAATAATTGTTGTAGGTAATAATTAATCATCAATGTATGTACATATTTAAATAATAATATGTAATGTTAATATTAGTATTATTACAATGTATATTATTACGATAAGAATAGCGGGATAACTATACGCCAAGAATCGCCAATCGACACTCTCTCATATGTACTAAATGTACTGAAGAAAAAAAACTTTTTTCACTCCTTTGCCAACTTCTCAAAGTGTTAAGTACTCAATTTATATATGTACATATACATGAATCCGCATAGGCATTAATGGCAGAATATAATGTTAAATGTATTACATATTTTCAAGCTGAACATTTTTTTTTCGAATTGTTGCTTCTGATAGTATAAACCTTTGATCATCATCATACAAGTATGCAAATGCTGGAGCTACCTACAATATGATCTGTGTTATGAATACAAAAAAAACGGAAATCTCCCAGCTCGCCCAAAGAAAAGAATAACAGCTGTGAGTGTTTTCACTTGGGAAATGTTGAAAGAAGAATAAAAGAATCAAACGATCCCATTGAATGTTTATTATATATTACCAATAACACCTGCCTACCACGTTGTGCCACCTACATACACAGGATAATAACTTTTTGCCTTATTAAAACACAGCTCTATCGATCTTTGATTATTTTCGGCCGCTGTTACATACACACTCTCCAAGGTGAACATTTGGTACGAATAAATTATGGGAGGGAAATTATTTTGCATGCAAACACTCACAATATATAATATATTGTAGTACACACATAATTACAGTAGTAGACAATGTGGCGTTAAATGGCCAATAACTCAGGCTATAATCGGTTAATAATGATTTGTACGTCCAATGCATTTACGATTGTGAATTTGTCGGTCAACCAAAGCATGATATTTGCCCACGGCCATTTTGTCATTTTTCGGAGATTTTGTCAGACTTATATTTGGGTTTCCATGCTCTTTGAGAGATTCTTGTTCAAAATGCACGATCAATTTAAATAAAACCCGATGCAAAGCAATTATAAACGTCTTTCTTCTAGACGTTCGTCCATACGAAAGTCTTACCAAATTTACTGCATGGAAACAAAAACGTTTTTAGAATAAGTTTTCAAACATTTTTTAAACATAGCCACGTTTTTCTAAATTCCCTTCCAATTCGGTAACGCAATCAGAAAATGGTGAACGTTTTTGAGTGCTAGGAAGTTGCACAAGTTTGCTATTGTCCTGTAGATGACCAATTATCGGCACTTTTCACTACCTTTCAATAGTACATAAGCCCTAGCCCAAAGGCCAATAGAAGTTATGAATATTGTTTTGGAATGTCTCCTCTCGTCTCCCTCCAAGTGCTTTTGTGTACGATGTTACCTATTCATATGGGGTTAAGGAGAATGCAATTTGGTGACGACCACTAATGGACATCTTTGAGCTCATTAGCATTCTAAACTGATTGTCAGTTTATCACCAGAGAGTATCTTGTCAAGAGATTGTGTGAAAGAGGATTCGGTAAGTTGATTGTTGAAAACGATGGCACTGTCCCTGCATACATTCATACAATAGATAGGAACAAAGAGACGTTTGTAAGCACGGACATACATGCATACAACACCTCTGAAATGCACAGTTGTATATAGAGAAATGTGTATGTGTATGTATGTACTATGTATGTGTCCTCACATGTCGGGCAAGACTTAAAGGCTCGATTTGAAAATATGAAAGAATATGATATAGGCATGTAAATGAATTCACATCACACCTCATGAAACACGCAATTATAGCTGAACGTCTACCTGTTCT
Organism: Disparrhopalites patrizii; assembly: GCA_034698585.1. Lineage (NCBI taxonomy): Eukaryota > Metazoa > Arthropoda > Collembola > Symphypleona > Sminthuridae > Disparrhopalites > Disparrhopalites patrizii. Next base: position 3,446 of record JAQGBT010005660.1, read on the forward strand.
GGGCTTATTTGTAGTCTTGAGACTGCCCAACTATTAAAACTATTTTCCAAAAACTTTGACAAAATGTCTTGGCGAGATTCTTTTCTACTTTTCATCCACATGATGTGGATTCAACGATGGTGTCTTATCTCCTGTGTCCTGTCCCATTCTCTCTCTCTCTCTCTCTCTCTCTCTCTCTCTCTCTCTCTCTTCTATTTTCTCCCTTTTATCTCATTTCTCCTCTTTTTCTATCTCATTTATCCTCTTGCCCTTCCCTTCATGTCCAGAGCTCACCAACTCTTTCTCTATCACAACCCTTGGAGTTTTGTGTCTTCCTCTTCTCTCTAACTTCTGTATCTCCTTCTCTCTCACACATTATTCAGTGCAAGTATCCTGTCATTTGATCAAAAATCTCCTTTTTTTATGTATATTTTGTCTAAGAAGCCTTCTTAGATCACTAATGGGAATCCAACTCAAGCTTTAACGATGGCGACAAAGTCAAGTCATTTGTCGTCCCTCTCCCAAGGAGGCAAAATGTGTGAGTCACAGCCAATAATAAGACAGGGAAGAAGTGTCAGTGGAAATAAAGGAGTCACACTTTTTTTTTTTTTTTGTATCTGCATGAGTCAGTGGGAAGATGAAAAGTTTCTGGAAAACCCATAATCTAATGTGTTTTTTTTGCATTAAAACCTGTCAACCTGTAAACGCCACCCGTGTCATGTATGTATGTATGTACATATATGTGCAAGTCTCATCAAAATTGCAACTTTTAAATATGTTAATCATAAATCACCAAACCATTGCATGTACACATAATTTCTGTGTAAATGAATAATTAAGCACTAATATTGGAACTGGAGGTAAAATTCTTGCAATAGTAGTTAATTTTAAAGGGTATATTAAATTACAGGCATTGTGATTGCGGCATTACAGTAGAGAATAAGTCACAGGTAAAACTACTGCCGGTATAGCACAGTAAGTAGTAGATTCTCCCCTGGCTAAATCCTCCATTAAAAAAACATGCGGGAAAAATAAGTTTATGATTGTTAGTTTTTTTTTTCTGACGAATTTTGTACCTGCACATTGCATACATGAAAACGTTGGGAAACCTCCTGTGTTACAGCCCACGTATGAAGCGTAAAAAAAAGTCCTTTTGTGGTAGTTTTTCTCTTTCACTTTCATAAAAACAGGATTCAAAGCCAAAGATGTCACAAGTCCTTCAACTTTTTTCCAGATTTTTGTTAGTAAAAAAAAAAAATCCTGAAAAGAAAACAAATGAAGGCTCGTTTTCCATTATCAGATTATGTTATTACTTGAATTAAATGAAATTGTACTTACTGTTTTTTTCCCCGAGGGTAACATTAAATGCGGTAGTTTCAAGTCAAGACTCCTGTGTACACAAACACCATAGGTCTCAGTGAATAATGCATCGTCTTCTCCTTCATCTTTCCCTCCGCAGTTTGTGTCTGTCTGAAAAGAATAAAAATTTTTTGGAAGGGTACCGCATGGCGAGTTGGTCTTTTCGTGATTTTTCCCGACGTGTACAGACTAAAAGGCACCGACATTCACATGAGGCACATCTTCCAAAGCTCATGGTTGACTCCTTTTTTGCCCGGATGGATGGAAAATATGGGACAGTGCTACACCCAAGTTGACAATAGATTCATTTCTATTTCATAGGAGAACAAGAAGGAGAGATTTTTCTATACTATAATGTATAACGACACCTTTTAAAAATGAACTTTGTACGCACGAACTCTTGCAGCCTTTTTTTTTTGTCATAGCCAACAGGCCTTTGGTGGACACCAAAATAATAATAAATATCGCTTCTTTCTCTCTCTCACACACACACGTACCGCACATCTTACTATTACACACACAACATACAATTTTTGGTGAGGAGCCCCAAACTGCCCGGTATACAAAAGGGCATTACAATGGTGATTGTCGCCCTCCGCACCCCAATAACACTGTAAGAGTTCATTCAAGTTTTTAATACAAAAAAAAAAATTGTATTGGGAAAAGCATCCCTTTGAGCATGTTACATTTACTTAATACATGTGAGGGGCCATGCCTTTCATTCAGAGATGACCTCTTTCAGAAGTCCAGTTGTACAGAGAGCGTCCATACACTTTCCTACGGATACATACTCTTCCATTTCGTTTGTATTGTTATTCTCGCCCTTCGAAAACTTGTTTGCTTCAAGACCTAATAATAATAAGAGGAATCTGCTTTCGCCGTTAAGAAAACTTATTACATTTATTTACTTGCGCTAAAGACACATTTTTTCTTTGGTTGCACAAAAAAAGTAAGCGTTTGTATACATATACATATATTTACATACATATTTGGGTCTAAGATATCCTCACGTATGCATCCATATACACGTGTGACACTTTGACCAGTGTAAATACCAAAGAAGAGATTCTCGAATTCAATACAATAGTAATATCCTTCCAAAAGTTCCGACTTTCTTTTCTTGTGGATTCGGTACAGTCGTCACAGTTTTGAGGGAGAAAAAAACCCACCCAGTCGTACGAGTCTGTGTAAGTATCCATTGACAGGGGGCACAATTGCTATATGGGCATATATATACATAGAGAAATGGGAAAGATTCCAGGAGAAGAAGGAGTTTTTTTTTTAAGTTGAGAAACATCCCGGAATTTTGGAACCCAAACTGCGTCTGGAATGCTGTACAATGCACAGGAAATAAGAATGCTAGACAAGGACCCTTTTCAGGTTGTGACCCATGCCGTATTATTTTCCCTTGAATACCTTCTGGTTGCTCCCATTGTTGCTTTCATTCATGAATTAAAGGGATTAAGCACTGTTTTCTCAAGGTGTGTTGTCATCAGACACTTGCATCTCTTACACAAGGCCCTCTTCTTTTTTTTCTTCCTTTCTTCCTCTGCTTTATATCCATCTCTTTTCCTTTCTTCGCTTCTTTCTCCGATCCCCTCCACTTTTTAAAAATCCCCATTGATTGGGAGAAACACGGTCCTCTGTTCTCCTTATGTACATGGTCCTTTTTATAAAGCGTGAGTGACATTAATTTTTCCATTTTCCTTGAATAAATATATATATGAAGAGTAATCTCTAAATCCTTTTGTTGTTCTCTCCTCTTGCAGACGGGACGGATGAAGAGAACTTTTTTTTTTTGAATACACAAGAAAAATAGGGAGGAAGATTTGAAAAGGTCCTTCATGAATAGATCGTCTCAACTTTCGCAATTGTTCAAGGGGCAATAGAAAATAATAAGGCTATCGGAAGGAGCTTCAAGTCCCCACAAATATGTTTTAAATGCCTTTGACACTCCATCATGCCACTGCTAAAAATCTATCCATTTGCTCTTTTCCGCCCTTTCTTATAGATACTACTATAGGATGTGGAATAATGGTAATAATAGACCAACGTTATAATATAATAATGGAATCTTCACACACTAAATTTCTTTTTTTTTTCGATTCAATATGGGTGTTGATGTTAAGTTGATACCATTCCCACAAACTCTATGAATTGTTGGTTCGTCACAACAATTACGTAGCTTTTGTCCCGTATAAAGTATCTCGCACTTCCAATAGTTCCTATTACACACCGGGCAGTAATCATTATGTGATTAGGGAAGGCATTTTGTCACCAACAAAAATATGCTCTCAAATGCTCCGTCCAGAAAGTAAACATTTACCACACTTGTACAATGTGAACCTTTGTGAAAAATACACTTTTACAATTGCTCTTCACATCCATATTGAGGAATTTAATAGAAAAAAAAATGCTCAGCACAAAATTGTATTGGATAAACAAACCTTTTAAATCAATACTTCAAATTTCACCTCAGCTTTTATCCATCGGCCGGAAGCGTCCTCGTCACAACTTAATACAGGATTTTTTTTTATACATTGTATTTTTAAACTCTCAAAGGTATAGTTTCTAAAGCCATATAACAATGGAGATGGTGGGACCCGTAGAAAGTCACTTCTTTTGGGGTAAGTGGAGAAACACACGGCTTTCATCAAGTGTTTATTTATTTTTTGTCAGTTGCACTCTTAACGCCATCATGTCTAATAATTTGTCTCTTTCTCTCTACTCTGTATGCATTTCCTTTAGCATGGATCGGGTGTCTTCCACACGGCCAAAATGGGCATCTCCGTACTTGCTAAAGCTCTTTTTCTTCTATTTTTTTAATAGTTGCAAGACAGCATACACAAAATGTATAGGTACACACATATTAGGAGGAGATTGTGCAAGAAAAGAAAAAAAATTTAAAGTGGGGTCATTCCACCTATATGGCAATTGGCAGGAGGAAACCCTGCCAATTGTATAATTTCGGAATTCCTTCACAGCCGTTACATTTGCATTGTATTATGTACTCTCAAGTAAATCACTTGTCATAAATACATCTGGTTATAACCACACCATACATAGTACTAGTCTATACTTATATACTTATTTTTTGTACATATATACGTCATATGTACATGTACACATAGGCACAACAAATCTTTTTTAGCAATAGTGTGTTCTTTTACAGTAAAATGAAGTCCCCTTGTTTTTTTTTTTGTATTTGGGAAGCATTCCCCTGTGATCTTCTCCTTTTCCTTTCGTCGTCTTTCCTGTCTCTTTCTTCCTTTCCTGATGACAATAAAGAATGCCAGTACAAAAGAAAGCGCTTATTTTTCCTCAGTATCTGAAGAGCACTAAAACAAACTTCCGTATCATGCAGGTACAAATGCAAAAAAGACGTACAAATGCACCCGCAATGTTAGGTTTTATTGTGTTTTTCTACTTGATTCTTTTTTCCACAACTCCTTTTTGGTGGAAAAAAAAATACTTGAATAAAATAACTCTTTACACGGCCACAAAAACTCCGTAGAGACACCCGGAGATGTGTATGTTATAGGTATAGTTTATATTCTTTTTTTTTCTATAGTAAAAAGGAAACCATGGTTCACATGCTCATTCAGAGAGAGAGATGGTAAAAGCTGTGGGAGCTGATACACACGGGAGTTTTCACCAAGTCACCAAGCTTACGTGCCTTATACAGAATTTGGAAGGGGAGACAAGAAATATGTAGTATTTTCTTTAATTAATACTACTTAAAATTGACAGAGAAATATGGTCCGAAGAGGGAAACCCGGATGGGGTAACCCATATTCTGAATCTTAACCCTCTAATGATAATGACACGGGAACCCCAAGGGGCAAAGGGTCGACAGACCTCAGACTCAGCCGTCCAGTTAAATCCTCTCTTCCAGCCTCTTATACTGCACCCCCTTGCCAAATCATACCATTTGTATGCAAAAGGACGAGAGAAGAAGTCTCAGGGAATTCATTGTTAATAGACACAATGGTAATGTTCACTTTACTCTTTTAAGGATTTTTTTTTTACTTCGTCTTTTCCCTCTTTACCCGGCACCTCACCAGTGGAAAGGGAAGTGAGAGAGAAATCAATGTAATGGGTACAGTCGTACAGTGCCAACGGCATACAATTATATTTCCTCCACCAACTATGGACTCACAAACAACAGTGGTCGTTTATGAAATAATACATTCCGGCCTGGACTTGGTCAGAAAAGAGTACACATGTGTGTATGCATACATGGTCATGTTTTATCCCATCTTCACAAGATTTTTGGAAACTATTCTCTATAGCATTTCATCTTCACTAAATACTTTATCTTTCTCCTAACATCGAAAAGTTTTTTCTTTTTAATTTCACTTTTGTATGTCACCTGCTGAGTTCTTGTATATGTTTAAGGTTTTTTTTAAGACCCAAGCCGAGAGTCCAAGTTTGAGCAGAAGCATCGGTAAGATAGGACTTGCTTGTGTTCTTTCCGAATGTTGTTTAAGCTGAACATTAATGTCACACAGGACAGAAGTGCAGTATGTTGAAGGGGGTGCAGTAAGGAAATAATATAATATACATACTTATTTGAACCCACATTCAAATGGAGAGAAGCAGCAGGAGCTCACACTTGGAACGTTTTATTAGGTGCATACTGTATGTGTAATATTAATTGAAAGAGCAAATTTTATAATTTACTCAACATCAATTCTTCCTATGAAATTTGTGGGTTCACTTTGAGGGAATAAATTTAAGAATTAAATGTCTTAGCCTCTGCCTTGTCCAAGATGAATAAAATACCATGCAAGATGCCAAGCTTGGTACTTTTCACTGTTTTTTTTTGGAACAGTTGCTGTACAAATGCATTTAAGTATGTAATATGTGCCACAGCTGTAAATGAATATGACATATCAAATTGTCTACAATTTCCAAGAAAAGTACGTGCTTATAATATGAATTAAACGAATTGAACTGATTCTGAAAATAGATAGGCAAGTACATCGTCGTTTAAGTATCAAAACCGACCAAGGCATATAGAAGCCTTATGTACGCTGATCAGTTTAGATATTTAAACGATGATATACATATAGAGTAAGTATGTAAATGGTTGCACATTTTTGGTTGAGAGTAGAATTCGATTTAATTACATGTCTGTTTCCATACAAAAGGTTTTTTTTGGTCTGCAAAATTTCTGGTCTAATTCAAGGCATGTTAGAGAGTAAAAAGAGACCTTTTGATTTCGAACCTCCTCTGCAATAACAAATTGTAATTCGACGATCCACGATAAATAAATCAAAGATATTATTATAAACAATTGTTGTACAGCCGGAAACCCCAGGATTTTATAAGGTTTAACAGTAAAGGCTTTTACGCAGTAAATAAATATTTGTTTCTGTTCGTGCAAGACATATTTTTTTTGTATAAAATCATTGACTCAGAATTTCTCCTTTCTGAGATGAGCTCAATGAAGGCGCTGAAGAGCATGTGGACGCCGGTGATGATGGTGTGTCTTCAAGCTCCGCCAATAATTGGTCCGTCCAATCCGTAGGATTTTTCTTGTAATTTACTGCTGCCTCTATTGCGTCTTGGAACAACTGGAAGTGAATTGCAAATGGAAGTGAATTCAAAGGGATCGTGTTTTTAGTTTCACGTTTAAGTATTTAAAAAGTGACCTGTCAACAAACCATCAATCAAACCGGAAAACATGTCTCATCTCGATCCGATAGGATTGGCCAAGTTGAAGCCGTTTTTCTGCGCCATGTTTAAATCACAATGGATGCAATGAAAAACTCTCAAAGATTTTTCGTATATCTGGAATTCTCACTGTCATAGTACAGCATGAATTCCGGAATTCTGCAGTCTGGAGTTTTTCAGTGCACCCAATATTTTCGACAAAATCGTCTTTAAATAATGGCGAGCCTTTTTATACGACCCCCGTTTTTTTATGTTCAAAAAAGGCGATTTTATCGACAAATCTGGTATCTACATGGAAAACATGGCTTTGACGGGTCCAATTCTTGTCGGGTCGTTTGTTCAATGATTCCGTTAAATTTTGAGTGAAATTTTGCACCGATGAAACACAAATAAAATCAAAATTTTTGTGCCGAATTTTGTACAAAAAATATTGTTTGCCTATCACGTGGATTAATAAAGGATGGTGTGAAATCGAGTGCAACTAAAAACAATTTGTAAAATCGTGTTTTTCAATTTGCCCCAGCATCTATACATCTGAAATTTTTGGGCGTGAAATGTTTTAAATCATTTATTTTTTCGTTAAATCCGGGATAAAATTCTGCATGACATGCTCTTTTCTGCTTTTCACCATTGCAAGATATTTCTAACTGCCTGGGGTAATCGTTTTCGGCATTTCAAATACTGTTCGCGTCTTCGCATGATGCTGACTTGACAAAAATAGGTATTTTACATACTTTGACAACGTTGGTGCCATCCGAAGCGGAAACGTAGTACAGCGGGATGTTATTCTTTTCGGGAAAGGCGAAGGCTCGAGATGTGATTTCAGTGTTGGCTGCAATAAGATTTTACCAAATTAATTACATCTCTGTGTACTTTCCGCTCAGCAGGCCAATATGCAAAAAAGGAAGACAAAAACTGCCGTGGATTGTACTCATCTCAGCTTATGAGCTTAATAAGAGCGTAAAAACGTCAGTTTTGAAAATAGGCAGAATACGCAGGCCAATTAGTCACTGTCGAAGACAATTCTTAAAAGTTTTTGCTTGTGTCTACGTATTATTACTTGCGAATAAAATATCAAATCTGATGCATATAATTTGAGCCTATAGTAAGAGTTTGTAGTATATACACAGGTCTAAATCCAACTTTACAATAGGCATGGAGAACTATCAGTAGTACAATGGAAGGTAATCGGATTCTTTACCCACAAATAATACAAGGGGAGCATTTTCATTACAGAGAAACTGAAACTCACCGTCAATTTTATTTGCCGCACAAAGCACTGAAACAACAACAAAAAAACAGAAAAATTTTAGTTTTTAGTGTCGTTTTTAAGTAAATTACCTACATAATGACAAAAAACCATTAGAGCACCCTAATGTCCAAAAAGCAGTACTTGCATCAACATCTTCAAACTAACATCACAACAATAATGCTCCCGAATAAGCAACTAATCACCTTGTACACAATTACTTTCCTACAACAAATAGTTTTGAAACAGAGAGATATAAACACAAGTGAAGCAGGGAAAGAAGGCGCTGACACAAGGTTAAAGTGAGCTATAGAAATCGGAAGAATTGTGCACAATAAAGTTAAGAGAAAGGAGAGAAAGGTTCCGCGGTAAAACATTTACTAGTAGAAAGCTGGAAAGGTGAAAAGGCAGACGGACAGAAATACAAAATACAGACGGAAACCAAGCCGAAAAATAAAAATCCATGGTACATGACCAAATAAATGTACGTAAGTTAAGGATTTACTCATTTTAATGCAATATTTCGCCATTAAATTGTATTATTGCAATTTTAATTGACTTGTGAAAAATACCTGGAATACTTGGTCTGAAACGTCGCAGTTCTTCATACCATCGAGTCAAATTCTTGTATGTCACCTTCCGTGTCGCATCAAAAACCATTACACCTGAGTAAATAAAACGGACATTTACATATGTATACATACGCCCAAGAACACAAATACGCCCCATTACAAATTAATATTGTCACTTTGATGGCAAAGAAATAATGTTGGCAAATAAAATATGCTTACAAGCATGGGCCTGATGGTAGTAGGAGGGATGGAGAGAATGAAAACGTTCTTGACCCGCTGTGTCCCAAAAATCTGTGGGTAAAAACCGGATTTAAAATTTTGTTTTTTGTTCCTGTATTTTGGGATGGAAATTACAGAAGCAGTGGGAATTACACAAGCCTTCCTTACCTACTATAATCGACTCGTTGTCAAGTTCTGCATTGTAGCGGTAAAGGGTCAGCGCGTAGGTTGAAACCTGCTGTGGTTTAAAGGAGTTGATCAAAAATCTCTCCAGTAACCTACAAATTTCAAACCAAAAACATTGACATGCAAACGCTGGTCATTATTTTCATAAAACACAATTCAAAGTGATTTCAAAGAACATAAATTGGGAATACTATTTTCCCCTAATATAGCCATGCGAACATACGGTGAAGTCGTATACATATAGAATGGCATTACACCGTACATATTTTACTAACAATCTGAGGATTGAAAAGCATTTGGTTTTATCCATAACGTTCTCAATAAATATTTGGGTTTATTTCCGATATTATTAATCAGGCTTAATCCTATAGTGGTAATGAGAGAATTACTATTTAACGTGATCCCTATCACGATTTCCTCCTTACGTGTGACTGGCAATTATTGGCATATACCTGGATAGAATTGATACCAGCTATGTCAATAATTAAGTGGGCAAAAGCATGGAATCGGGGCTTTAGGGAAGGTAGCAAAAATAGAAATATTGAGCATAGCCCATGGCCATGTTGTGCAAATACTGTTGGATCACTCCGTGGAATCGGAATTCCTTTGGCCATTTGTCCATGTAGGCCCTGCCACACACGGGGAAACGTGTTAACAATTGTCCACATGTTGTCATGTGCCAAGTTAAATGGCAGAATGTCAGTGGTGGCAGGGCAGTTAATCGTTCGGTAGGTGTAAGGTAGGTGGGTGCATCAATAAATCATAAGCCATAGAATGCAATACGTGGCCATAAGGAATACGTAATGTCTGAATGTGAAAAAAAGGTTATCTGAGAAAAAATTACTCCCTTAACGTTACACATTTGACGACCTACAAGGATGGTAACAATTACGGCCAATTTCGAGCAAACTACGGCATACTATGTAATATTTTCTATCGTCCATTAAAATGTGTTCTAGTAAAGGTGAAGCCTCTGGCTATTTATAATGATTTCTATTTCTATCCTCTAGAATCCTTAATGACTTCCATTGTCAATTTCAAAAATTTTAATTAACATAAAATTATCTGAATCTTTCAATTATTGATTGTCATTCTTGTCATTTTAATTATTGTCTACTTAAGTAAACAAGTTCCTGTTACTTTCAAATAAGTCTTCACATATTCCCTCAGCTACAATTGTCGGATATCTTGTGTC
>JAQGBT010005661.1:0-13882 GCA_034698585.1 Disparrhopalites patrizii
TTTCTCTCTCTCTATTTCTCTATTTTTGTCTCTCTTTCTCTCTCTCTATTTCTCTATTTTTGTCTCTCTTTCTCTCTTTCTCTCTCTCTATTTCTCTATTTTTGTCTCTCTTTCTCTCTCTCTATTTCTCTATTTTTGTCTCTCTTTCTCTCTTTCTCTCTCTCTATTTCTCTATTTTTGTCTCTCTTTCTCTCTTTCTCTCTCTCTATTTTTGTCTCTCTTTCTCTCTTTCTCTCTCTCTATTTTTGTCTCTCTTTTTCTCTCTCTATTTCTCTCTTTTTCTCTCTCTATTTCTCTCTTTTTGTCTCTTTCTCTCTCTTGTCTACGCAACACAAAATCAAATTGTTACGCATGGAGACACCGTCCCCCTTTTCGGAACGAGAATTGGCCTACACAGGGAAATAATCCTTCCAGAGGTCACCCAAACTTATAAATAGTGACAATGACAATTGAAATGGTTACGGTATGGGGGTGCTGAAGAGAAATGTAAAGAGGGTTGAGAAAGAAAAGAGTGAAAGAATGGAGGGAGAGAGAGAAAACTAACGGACCGAGAAGGAATTCATTGTATTTTTCCGCAAAATAGAGAAATTAGCACCCTATACCATAAATCAGCAGGGAGAAAGGTTGTGTTTGTGTGGGAAAGTCCCCCTTGCATTACATCTTTACGTAAGAAAAGAGAGCTTTCTGCTTTGTGACATTCATACAATACTAACATACACCGTGTTTTTCTCCCGGCCTTTCATCGAGTCCAGCTGGATATGGTAGGTAGGAAGGGTACTAATGGATTCATTCACAATTTCCAGGGATTGGAACAAAAACATCAGGGTAGTTCCGGGGTAATGAAGAACAATACGGGAGCATGTGCCCGGTGTGTGTTGGAAATGGCATAGTGGCAGTTCTGGGTGCGTGTAGGGTCTCCCGATGTACTCAAGAGGGGCTTTTTGGGGGACTCCATCAGCTATATTAATACCTTGGAATTAAGTAGTTTAATGGCTTGGAGCCGTATACTTAAATAATATATTTTTTTTGCCATATGTACACCTCCTGTGTATTGGTGGGGAGTGGATGAGCCATATCTTTTCACTGAGGTAGGTGCGTGATCCCATCTACACCCTTTTCCCCTCCGGGTCCATCGGATCTGACAATGGTCATGATCCTCAATACAATCCATGGCCCTATCATTATCAGCTAATAGGCTTTAGCATTCACATCTATTAACTTTCAATACTACCCAGGTACATTATACTCTCCATAAAAATCTATCGGCTTCACTAACTTCATTTATTATTGTTACTCATGGTCAAAGAGAAAAAAAATTGAGGGAATGAATTTTTAATAGCCTTTGGCCGGAGTAAAACATAAGAGGGGAAGATGGAAGCGTCATTATTTTGGAAATTACCGTTGTAAATACGTCCGACGATACTTTTTCCACTATCCTCATGCCGTTAAATGGAGTAGCTTGGACTGATTTGGGGAATTGTAGGAAGCAGTATTGGGGAGAGCTGGATTTTCCAGGGGGGAAAGATGCCTATAAAAGGAAAGTAACTCAATAAGGGGGACTTCAAAAAATATGTGAAGGGTGGGAGCAGAAGTTCTGCTTATATGGGGAACATCGCTTCCATTCTAGGGCCATTTCCAAGACAGAGAGAGAGAGAGGAACAGAGGATGTGAAATACAGGCAGAGCCGGTACTAGAGTAAAAGAGACGACAGGACAGAGGGAGAGAAAACAGGAGGAAGAACGAGACAAAATACAATCTCAGGCAGAGAGACAATGGAAAAGAGAACTGGAAAAAACATCAGAGGAGAGTCGAAATAGAAACGAACGACGACAGGACAAATAAGGGCAAGGGGAAATAGGAAGAGTAAGAGACAAAAAGAAAAAAGAGAATAAGAGCAAGACAGAATTATAGAAAATCTTTCACATAAAGAAAGACAGAAAGAAGGAGAAAGAGAAGTAAATGGAGTGAAACAGAGATGAGGAATGAGACAGAGAATGCGAGAAAAGAAGCGTGAGAGATCAAAATCAAGAAAGAGAACGAGAGAGATAGACAAAAAACACGGGACGAGCGGAATGAGAGAGAAATATTCAGAAAGAGAAGGAGACAGCATGCGAGACGAGAAGAACGTGAGGGAAAAATAGAGAAAACAATGAGAGTGAAAGCTACAGACGGGAGATAAAACAGGGCTATATACAGAGATTAGTAGAGTTAGAAGGATATTACGAGAGACAGAGACAAAATTAGAGAAAGAGAGAGAAAGTAATGAGAGATAAAGAGAGAGCGAGAAAGGAGAGAAAGCAATGAGAGTTAAAGAGAGAGCGAGAAAGAGAAAAAAAGCAAACAGAGATAACGAGAGAGAAAGCAATGAGAGATAAAGAGAGAGCGACAAAGAGAGAAAAAGCAATGAGAGATAAAGAGAGAGAGCGAGAAAGAGATAGAAAGCAATGAGAGATAAAGAGAGAGCGAGAAAGCGAAAAAGAGAAAGTGAGAGAGAGCGAACGAGAGAGAGAGTGAGAAAGAGAGATAGAAAACAATGAGAGATAAAGAGAAAGTGAGAGAGAGGGAGAGAAAGAGAGAGGGAAAGAGAAAGGGGGAGAAGGAAATAAAGAGAGACAAATAAGGAGAATGGCGGAGAGAGATGAAGAGAGAAAAATAGATAAAGGAAGTGAGAAACACACAAAGAGGGAGTGAAAGAGACAGAAAAGAGAGAGAGAAATAAAGAGAGACACATAAGGAGAATGACAGAGAGACGGGTGGGGAGATGGAGGGAAGGGAGTGGAAAATGAAATGTAATGGCTATTCACTTATCACATTCCAGCAGAAATCCAAGGAATAAGTGGTGTCCTGCAGGCTAAGCCTCTGTCTCTCTCTCTCTCCCTTCCGGAGGAAAATCTGACAGAATAGTTAGGAACTATTGCCATAACTTATGTGTATAGCGGCTCACCATTGATCTTGCTTTAGAATTTGTGGCTAACCTCTCAAAAATGGGTGAAAAGCCTCCGCACAATTCAGATCCGCGGGAGGTTTGGAGAACAATTCTCCGTGTCTAGGTCGAAGGGAGATGAACAAGTCAAACGAAATTAGCTGTAAATACACGTCATTTCCCCTCACTGTTTCCTTGCATTCGCATAACAATGAGGGAAATGACATGAACAAAAATCGCACTACAACATTTCACGCAAGGATCTCGGAAGGGAAATGCGTCACAAACACTCATTCAAATTGAGCCAATAACAGGATTTGAGGAACTTTCATACCCCACAGTTTTTAAAGGAATTGGTAGCAATCTAGGGAATGGAAAATTCCGACAGGGACGAAAATGTCTTCCAGCAATTCCGGACGTCAGTCATTTTCACCGAATGCCTTAAACCTTTTACCTTCACTAACAGCCACAAAATGGGATATGTGGTAAAGCACATCAGACTTTAAAACAAATACAAAAAAATGGGTTCAAGTCTGGAAAATTATGTACGTATGTGGCTCGGAATTAAATTGTGTGATTCAAGTAAAAGGTTCTTTTATGTGTGTAATATTAAAGTATTTTTGGAGGAAGAATCTCCAGTGGGAAAAAAAAATTTCTCCACAAAAAAAAACAGTTACTCTTCCCCCATTTCGTATTTCCCCAATCTTTCTATTTTATAATTTTCAAAGGCTTTTTAAACCCTTGGATCACTTAGCTATAATTGTAAGATATGAGGATACTACAACCAACTTCTTTTTACTTTTTAAAAATGTTAAGGCTTTTAATTCCCAATGGTGTCTCCTTTTTTCCGCAGGATTAATTTTGCTCTGAGCGGCGGGGTCTTTTCTCCCATTTGGTTCCACGCAACGAACGTCCTCATCCATGGGGCTGTGACGGTTCTTTTGTTCTTCATCTGCTACCAAAATCTTCATATGAAGTTGACGGGATGTTTCATCACCAGCATTATCTTCGCTTTGAATCCTGTGCACGCGGAGGCGGTCAGTACAATACATCTTGAAATTTTATTTTAAGTGATGTAAATTGACCCAGGGGAATCTGGATTAAACTTTAAAAGGGAATTTCTTGAGGCATTTTTTCTGTGTAAAAAGAAACTATTTTTAGTTCTGTATTAACACTACCAAAATATTCCTTAGCCACGAGGATCTTGTCAATTACGAAAGTAAAAAATGCACAAGAGCCATTTTTTCTCTAGAACACATGGGTGAAATGCAGAGTCTCGCTGTCACATTCTCAAGATATAATCAGATAAACTTTCCCATTTCTTTACAAGAGCTTTTAGGGGAGTTGTAAAACCTCCCGGAAGAGAAGGGATTGTAAGACAGAAATAACTCCAACAAGACTCCGCACTATGAAAAAATTCTGTACTGTAGATAGTATAAAAAGCTAATTAGCGCCAAAGAAACCTCCCTTGTCTGCTGATGGTGAATTTCACCACTAGCCTTTTAGAACTCAAATCGTTAGTAGTACTTCCTTGTCTTTTTTTTTGCTGTTGTTTTCCTAGTCGGATGACTGCGAGTCCTCATCACATTCTTGTAAAGTGTTAAAAAGAGAACTTCAGCATGTTAACTCTGTCTTATGGTTTCATTTTTTTTCTTTTTTTGGGGACGAAATTTTTAGGTTGCGGGAATAACTGGAAGAGCTGATGCCCTAGCATGTCTTCTCATGCTCACCTCCTTCCACTTGTATGCCAAGTGAGTACCATTTTTTTAAACTCCTTCCATTTTTTCGCTTGCCATTTCATACCAGTACTTGCATAAATTACTCAAATGTCCTCAGTGCATTCACTCCTGTAATATGGTCATATCTCTCTGAATTCTTTGATAAAATCGATGTATGCATAGGTACTTCCCCGTTGAATGTTTTTAATTTTTTGGGTTGGGCAACCTTGAAAATTAAAGTTGCTTTCACTGCCTATTTTCTCCTTGGATCACCGTATATTAAATTAAAATTAAATAACATATGAATCGATGGGAGGGTTAAATCAACTTTGGTGTGATTAATAAAAGTGAATCTCGTATATTTTGTTAGAGATTGTCTTATTCGTTTATTCCGACACTTTATATAGTAATAAACGCATGCTATGGTTTTGTTTTGGCCAAATTCCCGATAAAATCATATTACAGATAAAATCATAAGTGGAGACAATCCTTTTTGTACCTGCCTGTACAATCTCGTTGGATTTAATCCCGAGTGAATCTTTATTTCTTTTTCACCTTCCTATAGTTTATAATGAACCCTTTAAAATTTTATTTAAAATTATATTTTTCTACCTAGCTGAAGCGTCACTAATAATAATAGTGACGCATCATAAGAGAGTTTTAAAAGCATTATTTCCATAGGATCACGTATAAAAGGAGGAAATGCTGTAAAATTATGTGCATCTTCGTAGTATAGATGTATCATGTATGAGAGTGAACATTGTAATGTACGCGGAAACGCTTTTGCATAATTGTTTTGCTCAGTAATAAGAACAAGTAAAAGCTTTAGCTGTACCGAAACATAAACGTGAGGACGAACCAAATGAAAATACATGGCCTTTAATTCTGAATGAAAACAGATCCATCACAACGGGGAAAGCCAAGAAGAATAAAAAAGGAACTTCCTGGCCTTCCGTGATATCTTCAGGTCTCATTGGGGTGGCTGCAATGCTGAGCAAAGAAACTGGAATCACGGTCTTGGGCATCAATACTCTCTTTGATCTCTACCTTCATCTTGACTCTGTGAAACGGTAATAAAACAAATCCCTTTCCCTACAAACTAGTATAAGAAGAGAGAATATAGACCGGGAATATCCTCTGGAACGCTTGTCCTCATAATATCATCGTGTCTCCTAAATTTTAATCAAATACCACAAAAAGACACGTGCATTGTGTGGGTAAAAAAAAGATTAAGGGAATTTCTATCTTCCTGTACATGCAACGGCCAACCATAATAAATAAAATGTCCAATGTGCAGGATGAGGAGAAAATAAAAAAGTTCCCTTCCGTCCCCGATTAAGTAACTGCTCTTGTTGACTTGAAAGATTTTTTTTCTCTCTCTTCGAATGCGGTTTACGCTTTTATTTGTTTTTCCTCTTCTAATGAAATTACTTATGTATACCGCTTGTTGTGTGCTTCTTGTTTTGTTTTCCCCAACAGTTTCCTCAGCTCTAAGGCCGGAACAAAAGGAGACGACCAATGCCAGACCCAATTACGACGGCGAGTGGCTTTCAATGTGATTCTGGTAAGTTGCTCTTGACAAACCTGAGCATCCTCGTTTTTTTCATACCTCCTTAGGGGCTAAATGCCTCCCTATTTCCTCGGGAAGAAAGAGAAACAAAGAAGGAAATCCAGACAGAGAGAGAGTGAGAGAAAGCAAGGCAGAAAAAAAGGGAAATGGTGAAATTCGAAACCAACTTGATTTTCTTAGTGATGCATTGTGAATCCCTTTCTTATTTTTGTACCAAGAAGCCTTGTACGTATAGTTTTCTTTTATTTCCCTTTTCCATCACCTGAGCAACTCGACCCTTGTAAAGTTAATGAGTCCAGAGAAACTCAATAAATAAAGTCTACACCCCCACCTTCAATGTGGACTTCAATGTGAATCACTTTTGACATTTACTCCTAGGATAAAAAATGCTACATTTAGCACACTCCACATGTGTACAACCCTTTGCTGTTTGCAATAAACCCCCCGCATTCACAATTTCTTCCCATGCAACCCTTTCTCTCTCTCTCGTTTCGTGCATCGCCCAATTTTTGTTGGGGTATGCATTAGCATTTTTTTCCCCTTTTGCTCTGCACAAATGCAGGCATGCACGCATGCAGCTACTCCGGAGGTGCATCCTCGTACACAAAAGGGTACATGTGTGCTTTTTCAAATTGAGGAAAATGAAAAAAAAACAACGGATGCATTTCCTTCGTATTCTCTTCGTGGGTACGAAACATATGTACATTATTCTGCCTATATAACTCCTCATGTGTGTGTACTTTTTTTGGTATCTTTCCGGAAATAAAGATCTCCTTGAGTTTGGGCTTGAGACTGGCACTCATGAATGGGACATTTCCACGCTTTGGCCGACAAGACAATCCAGCGGCGTACGCCAAATCCGAAATAACTCGGTAAGATCCTATTTCTTTTATAATTGTTCTTCCGTAGTTTTGGGAGTGAAAGCATCATATTGCCCTCTCATCTCTTCTCCATTTCCTTTTCTCCTTCGTCCTTTCCTTCGTCCTTTCTCTTTCTCTCCACTTCCGTGATTTCCTTCCGCTCCTTCTCTCTCCCCCACCTTATTTATACCTACGAGGATTTCACGGGTGATTTTATATTCCCTGGTGTTATATGCGAGGGAAATAGGAGTTTTTACTTATGCATCATGGAGGGGGAAAGGCTTAAAATGTGGGGAGTAAGAGAGGAAGCAATTGAATTTTATATCCCGGGTGAGAATTGAACCGTATGTACAGGAGTACAATAGGGCGTAAATTATTGTCACACCTACATTCCTCACAGTTCTTTTAACCCTTTCCCTATCTCCCTCTCTCTCTCTCCATTTAATCGGTGAGGTGAGATTTGTTGAACAAGAGTGGGAAGTGGGGAAATGGAGAAAAAGGAACATTTTTAACCAGTTTTACTCACCTTCCAGATTCTTCCATAAATGTCAACCGGAAGCATATGGCCAGTAAAAATACATAAATATAATGTGGAATGTCTATGACTACAAGGAAATTTTGAGGGGGTGGGAAGAGGAGGGAGGATTCCACTATTTTCCCTATCAAATATTCCTAGTCAACCAGGATCTCATTGCAAAAAATGGCTTTTATCTCCCACCGTAGAGACATTCGCTCTTCTTTGTTCTTTTCCCAAGGAAAAAAAATACTGTGGGTTTATACCTGACTTTTTTTTTGTGTACGTGTGTTCTTTTGCTCAAAGAAAGGAGGGGGAAAGATGAGAAAAAAAAGGTAGGGAGAAGGGAAGGTTTTGGAAATCTAGGAGACAAAAGGGAGGGGAAAGTAAAGCTGTGGAAGCCCATAGCAACTTGAGAGGAGAAAGTGTGTGTTATGATGAATAATACATTGAATTTTTGCATAGAGTTTTTGATATAAACGTGTGTGTGCCTCTTTTTTATGCTTTCTCTCTTGTCTTTTTTTTTCAGGTTCCTCACGTACGCCTTCTTACCCGTTTTCCATTTCTGGCTCATAGTGTGCCCATATCGTCTCAGTTACGACTGGCAAATGGGATCTATTCCATTGGTGGAGTCCCTGTGGGACATTCGAAATCTTTCATCGGGGATTTTTTACGCCCTCTCCATCCTCCTTCTTCATCGTACCATGACAAAGGTATTATCTAAGATTTGAGTAAGTCAACAGCTTTTCTCTTTCACTTTCTCCATGAAAAACTCCTTCTTGTGCTCTGTAGAATTTTTCCTTTCTTTTCCTTCCTTCTTTTTTTTTCTTTGGTGGAAAGGTAGTCACCTGTAAAGTATTTACCCCTTGTTTGTCTTCGACTTGGATTTACTTTCTCTTTCAACCTTTTCACACTTCACCTCAATCTAACCAATGCACTTTACCGTATATATGCATGGTCACTTTGAACACTTTCCCAAAAAGGTAATACAGGTATTTCATATTCGCTTTCCATGTATGTACGCGTGTACATAATGATTTCCCCCCATTTCTCGGCGTTTATTCTATTCTAAAGGAGTAACACTTAACCAAGACAACTCCTATATTATTACTCTCACCTGTTGATCCTGAATGAAAACTAATTAAAAGCGTGGCATGGAATTTCCAGATATTTAAATGCTTGAATTGAATGCTTTTGTGCACCTTATTTGACCAAGATGCAAGTCCCACAAGGCAGAACAGGTAAAGAAAAGGAAGAAAAGGATCAAGTGCAGCGTCATAAGTGAATGAAAGGACTAACAATAAGGAATGCAAACCCGGAGTTGAATGTTATTGTAGTATTTAAATGGATATCCATCCCCGCTTTGACCTATCCTCTGCCTCCTAAAACAAGGCCATTTATCCATAAAAGATTCCATTTCACCAAACAAAGCCGGCCAATAGTATGAGTGAAAAGAAGACTCCGCACGACAAAGTAAAAAAGAGAGTAAAATGGATTTTTTTTTGTCGGGGGGATAGTCTTGAAGCAAAAAAAAATGGCAAGAGAGAAAAAGAAAAGGCTTGAGGCAGTCTTCTCAAAAAGAATGTTTCTTTTCTTTCTTGTAGCCACATACACAAACATGGGAGAGAAAGAAGAAAGGGGGGAAAAGGAGAGGGAACGTTTTGGAAATAATCTTTGAGGAAATGTTTATTTTTTATTACAGAGACAAAATGTGGGACCCAGCCTCGTTGTTGCCATGCTTTTCATCTCCCTCCCCTTTCTTCCGGCATCTAATTTATTTTTTCCCGTCGGATTTGTAGCAGCTGAGCGGATACTATACACTCCCAGGTATGTACGACATTCTGTACGACTTGAGTTAAGAGCTTTACCATTTAGTCATGTCTCTCTTTCCTTGTCTCCTTTTTTATTCCCTTCCTCCCGCTCTGTCTCTCTCTGTCTCTCGCTTTGGCCTTGTCTCAACCCAAAGAAGGTTGTTCTAGGAGTGTCTTGAAGGCAAAGCCAATGGTGAAGGCAGGACAGAAAGGGAGAGAGAGAGACGAGAGTCTTTATATAATAATAACAATTCGGGAGAAACTTGTTGGGTACACGACCACTGCTTCCAGAGTGAAAGCGAGAGAGAGAAAGTGAGAGAGAATTGTTGTCCTTTTCCGTCAACATATTTTCCTTCCACATTCTCTGGATTTCCCTCCCAATTCTCCCTTGATGTTATCCTCTGTTGGTTGTGTGGAATTCAAAATTAAGTAAATGCATACATAGATCATCCCCACGGCCCTTACTCAACTTTCACTCCTTTTTTTTATCCTCCCCAACACTCCCACACACATACTAATCCACTAGTCAAATGACTCCTTTCCTCTTTCTAAATCAACTTGGCAAGTGACCTGGAGGAACTCATCCCGTAATCATCCTGTCGCCTCATTATTGAGGTCACTCACACATGTTCCACATTTCCACACAGAATGTTGGTTGATGACAAAGCTTAAGAGAGTGTCAACTCTATTCTCTCCTCACTTTTCCCCATCTAAAATAACTGTTGTTACCAACTAAAAGTTGTCCCATCTCCTTGACTTTTTTTTTGTATTTTCCAGTGTTGGTGTTTGCATCTTGATCGCATATGGACTGGAGCTGGTGCGGAGGAAGCTTCCAAAGTATCAAAAGTTTTTCCTCGCTCTCCTATGCCTTATGCTAATGAGCTTTAGCGTCAAGACCTGGAATCGGAACTTGGTGTGGAAATCTCGGACCACTCTCTTCGAGTAAGTCCTATTCACTTATTCATACATTATTCCTTACCTTCAATTTTTTCTTCCTACTCAATTTTTGGTGTTTTTTGAAAAAGCGTTTTTTTTTGTAGTTTTCAACAAAAAAAATATTGGAATTTTTAGTTTTCATAAAAGTCATGAAAGCCATGAAATGTCAGTGTACTTTTGGGCATCATAAGTTGGGTTGCAAATATTTGTCATGGTATTTGCTGGGGAAAGGGAACTAAAGGGTTGAAGCATTCAATGGTGAAGGTCAGTTGTCAAAATAGAAGAAAAAAGTGTCAAGCAACGGGGGCATTCCGGCAGAAAAAAGGCTGCGCTTACCACCCATTGTACTGGATGCAGGGTCATAGAAAGAGTATTTTTATTATTGTGATTCATACCAAAGTAAAAAAGCTTCCAATTCCTTCCTTTCCTAAAGTTCTGTTTTTCCCCTTCCGGGCAAAGGTCTACAGGTTACATTATGGATGACAGAATAAAGAATGGAGGGAGAGAAAGGGAATTCCCATGGGAAGCTAATCAAAAAATGCATCTGTATACATGTCTATACACAAAAAAAAGGGGGAATATGAAGCATTATTTATCCAAGTTCCCAATGCGCCTTTGACAGTCATTCATCCTTCCAAGATATTTCCTGAATGTACTCGCACGTGCTGGGCTAAGAATGTAACGTTACCCTAAAATGACTGCCAGCTTACCGATGCTTTACAACTGCTTCATGTTTTGTTCTGGTCATACTTACAAAAAATAGGAATTGATGTGAATTGAGAGCAAAATAGGCCATTGTGGGATGAATATATCTGCCGTTGAGATACACAAAAAATTACTTTAATTCGAGGATCAAGGAACAATTAATTTGATGGAGTGTTTCATGGGATGCGAAAGACGTAAAAATGGGACCGGTCAACGGCCCGTGGGAAGAATGGACTTTTAATGCCCGTAAAGGAAAGGCCTTCTGCCTTCATTACTTTTTTAAAACCTCCCGAAAAACCTCAGAGTAGTAAAAAGTAACCTCAGAGTAGTAAAAAGAGTCGTCCCATCCTGATGAAATTAAAGGCAAATTTATGCAATGTCTTTTTTTTTTTGCGCACATAATTATATGGGTCTGTCCCCGAATTCATTAGGCATGGGGGTAGGAATAAGCTCCTTAAAATATTCTACTCAGCTTTTCCCCCTCCGAGTTCATCCCAATGTGCGTGTCATAGATACCTGGTTTTTTTTATTCATGTCATTACATATGTATGTGTCCTTTGGGACGTTATATAGGTATAATGTCTGTACATTCCCGTGGAGTACTTCCGCAGGCGACGTACGCTTCATCATTTTTTCAAACGTTCTCATCCACTGGCTGGGTGTCAATATTATTACTTGCCACTTCTCCCCCCCCAAAAAAAAACACTTGTTCATTCTGCCATTCAAAATCTGGAGTGAGTAAACTCTTGGAGGCGCGGGTGGAAAAGAGAGAGAAAGTGGCAGAGAAAGTGCGAGAGAAAGAGTGAAGAGAGAGAGAGAGAGAGAGAAAGAGTGAAGAGAGAGAGAGAAAGGTGGGGAGGGAGAATCACAAATAATATTGTCTCATTTTAGGGGCGTATTGCCAGGCCTCCCCCAAAATGCCACAAATGTACCTTGCCTTCAAAATTCACTTCAACACCCAATATGCCATGGTTATAATGGGAGGAAATCAAGCACGATGTTCCTTTACGAGGAGAAAACACATTTTCAAATGCGTATCTCCTGCCCTCATCACATGCAAACGGGGGAGAAGAGGGACACCTCACTCGTACATGTGTGTATCTTGTCCTGAAATATAATTTCTTTCCCCCGCGTATAAATAAGTATTCATAACTATCCGGACGCACATTGCCCCACAAAAGGGAGAAATAACATTCCAAAAACCTTGGGAATGAAAAGGCAAAAGTTGTGTCATGGTGGCTCCAGCTCCTCCATCCAACTCCTTTGTAAAAGGATATGATTCCTCTATATTATTCGCACATTATGACCATTATGCATTCACAGTCAGGGAATCGTGTAACACTTTGACATCCACTCTATTTGGGCTATAATAAGCCCTAGAGAAAGCTTTAGCGGGAGTCTCTTTCATTTCCTTTCCATAAAGCCCCACTTGCCTATTGTGATTATTTTTTGGGGGGAGAGAGTAGGAGATAATAGTACACTCCTAGTTAGTACTTCCCAAGAAATTCCACTGAGGCATATGTCAATAATTTAGACATTGGGACATCTAACATGAAATGCGTGATCCAATTCCAATGCAAGTGTCATGCGATTCTCCGTATTTGGGAATTAGGTCTTTCTATTCAAAGGGACGTTTTTCTTCGTTTTCTTCTTCTATACTACCTAGAAAGAGGAAAGGAAGATGTCTGTCTTACTCCATAACTGTGTTCAAGGAAGGGTGAAAGTACGAATGGCATAACTAGGTATAGATATCGGGCGCAAAGCACACATGGGCAGGGTCCAATTAAGTCTTTACATGACATGAGTTTCCACGAGGCTGTCACAGGATTCTATTATTAATACAGGTCTGGACTTCGCGAGAATCCGGACAATGCCAAAGTTCATTACAATTACGCTAATCTCCAGAAGGATTTGGGCAAAGTGGAGCTTGCGGCGAAGCACTATCAGATGGCTATAAGGTAAGAACATTTTTTTTTATCTCCTTCCATTAGTTTTAATACTGTCTAAATTACTGTCTTGATGAATCAATCCGATTTTGACGCCAAAGGCTCCGTCATTATTTTGCTGACATAAGAGATCCTTTGTCAGGATATTTGAAAAAAAAAGTTTTTTGGGAGGTTTAAACAATTCTGATTTATGTATTTAATTCATATATTCATATCACTATAATATCATATAGTGGATAATACTGATAAATAATCCAACCACTAATAATACATATAAGGCACTGTAAATTCTACTGATAATTGGAAAGACGTAAAATCCTTTGAATTAACTCTACAATAAATTCAAATTTACTATTCAAGCTGATGAACAATGTTAGAGAGAATGTTAGGAAATAATTCAGAAAAAAATTATGTTCATATTGAAAAAGGTTTCATCGACTGAGGGAAAAGACGGGTCTTGAGACCACACGCAAGGGGAAGCTATTAACGTTTAAGCTACGGCAAAAATATGCATTTACATGTATATATGTATGCATGTATGTATATTATGTATGTATACGTATGTGTAGTAGGTCTGATACATCAAGGAAGCATTTTCACCAAATAATATGTACCAGAAGAGATGACAGGTACAAAAACTTTCTCCTCTGAACATTTTCCCTTTCTTTCCCAATGACATGCTTTTTCCCAGTTGAAAGTCTTCACCTTCATGAAACATGTCAATGTGATTGACTGCTCCCACTTTTTCCCCCTCTCGAAAGGATGGAGACAAGACCTGTAATCGTTTTAGCTCCAGGTAGGAGTGTATTTCTCCTTTATATATACATATACCTATATGTATGTATAAATATATATATCTACATATACCTATATGTATATATAAATATATATATCTACAT
>JAQGBT010005662.1:0-13880 GCA_034698585.1 Disparrhopalites patrizii
GTTCTAAATGTGTGCTTGTATTGTGTATGTCATGTAACAACAATTGGATCAATAAAAAGCAATAAATAAATAAATAATAATGGCGAATTATTGTATATCATAAAATTTTGGAGTTTTACCGAGGATAGATTTATATCGGTTTTTTACAGTTCCTGTAAAATCTGCCGGAGTGGACTTAAGCCGTTTTGGAACTGTACCCTTCATATGTGCATGTATTGGTTGATTTGGTACATTGGAAAAACGCAACGAAACTGCACCGTTCTGCATGCATAACAAAAATTCGCAAACACTTTCTGTCGAATTCGCTCGTTCAATTTTTGTATACGTATCATACATAATCTTATAAAAACATTGCATAGATGAGCGAGTGAGCAACGTTTTTGCTGGCTCAAATTTGTTCGTTTTTGCCATTCGGTCAACATAGGTAAATTTTTTTGCTCAAATGAGCTGCACCCTTCTGCATACATCAAAAAATATTTAACAAACATACATATAAACAAATTGATTGAAAGTGAGAACGCAAATGTTGACTCAAATGGTTTTCAAAAAAATTTATTATAGGTTTTACTGGATTTTTCCACAAATATGCACGAAATTGGATGAAATGCCCGCGATAGCCACCGCGACGTTAGCACGTAATGAACAACACCGGTATTCGTACAGTGTATAGGTTTGCAATGATTTATTTTAAAATATTTTTGTGTGGGCTGATGTTTACCTGTATGTGCAAGGCGACTATCACCTTGTCGCAGAAGCGCGCACTCACGCTATCTATTACTTTTTGGCGCTGCGTTTTCGTAGTGATTTGTTTGTCATGCATTCGTTCGTCTCTCTTCACTCTCCTTTTTTTCTCGCTTTACTCTCCTTCTTTTTCTCGCTTTACTCTCCTTCTTTTTCTCGCTTTACTCTCCTTCTTTTTCTCTCTTTGCTGTCCTCCTGTCTTTCTTCGCTGTCATTCCGTCTCTCTTTGCTGTCCTTCTGTCTGTCTCTCTCTTCACTCTCCTTCTGTCTCTTTCTTTTCTCTCCTTCTGTCTCTTTCTTCACTCTCCTTCTGTCTCTCTCTTTACTCTTCTTCTGTCTCTCTCTTTACTCTTCTTCTGTCTCTCTCTTTACTCTTCTTCTGTCTCTCTCTTAACTCTTCTTCTGTCTCTCTCTGTACTCTTCTTCTGTCTCTCTCTTAACTCTTCTTCTGTGACTCTCTTTACTGTGCTGATTAATAATAATACATGACTGCTTGCCTATTCTTCTGTATTATTCTTTTTTCTCTCCTTCCCTTTACTACTTTCTCTCTTTGCTCCCTTGCTGTGTCTCCCTTTATTTTCTCCTTTGATCTCACTTTACTCTTCTTTTTCCTTGGCCTCTATCTCTTTACTCCCTTTTTGTCTCCGCTTTTGTCTCTCTATCCATTTTTCTCTATTTTTACTCTCCTTTGTCCCAGCTGCAATTCACTGAAAAATCATCACAAAGTGTGTAATGATAACTGTGGAGCGCAAGGAGTAGGAAAGAGGAGAGAGAGAGACAAGAAATACCATAATGAAAGACAAAGAGAATATTATTCTTTTTATTTATTCTTCGTTTTCCTTTGCACTCTCTCCTTTTGTCCCAATTTACTCTTCTTTCTCCTTTGCCTCTCTCTGATCAATCCATTTTCTATCTCTCCATTTGCGCTCTTTCTGTCTCTATTCAATCTCCTTTTGTATCTCTTTACTCTCCTCTCTATTTACTCTGTCTCTCTATTTACTCACTCTGCTTGTGTCTCTCTGTTTACTCTCCTTCTGTCGCTCTTTTCACTACTAATATGTATATATGACTGCTTGCCTATTGTATTATTCTCTTTTCTCCTTCTTGGCTTTCTTCTTTTGTCTCGCTCTTTTTACTATCTTTGCCTTTCTCTCTGTGCTCTCGTCTTTTGTCTCACTTTAACTTTTGCCTTTGCATCTCTCTCTTTACTCCATTTTTGTCTCTGCTTTTGTTTCTCTGTACTCCTTTTTTCTCTCCGAATTTCACTGTAAGGTCAGCACAAAGTGTGCAATTGTAATACACAATCTTTGTCTTTCATCGGTATTTGTTGTCTCTGTCTCCCTCCTCTCTCCTTTTCCCTGCGCAGATATCTCTTTCCTTGTGCATTACACACTTTGTGCTGGCTTTTCAGTGTATTGCGGCTGGGAGAAAAGGAGAATAAAGAAAGACAGCAGCAGAGACAAAAGAAACGAGTAAAGAGAGAGAACAAATAGCAAGAAAAAGATAGCGAGATAAAATAAGAGAGCCAATAAAGAGAAAAGAAGACAATAAACCAATAGGTGCAGTTAGGCCTTGTTAGTGCTCGGCGTGGGAACGAGTAGCTCCCGAGTAAAACTCATGAGTATGAGTTTGGGAACAAGTACGGGAACAGAAAAATTTGTACTCACAAATTTTGCACGTGAACGGGTACAAACATTTTTGTACTCATTGTCTGAGTACGGAAATGAGTACGGGAACAAGTACCAAAATCGTACCCATTGAATTGCTCTTGTTGGAATCGGAACTGACATTTTGGCCCAATCGTGCTAGTTTCACTTCAAAATTTTTTTTAATTATCGGTGAAAACAGCTTTATCTGTATGAGTTCTGCTTGGAGATTACTCTTTACTCATAATTTGTTGATTATTTAGCGCATCATTGTAGAAAAAATGGAAAAACTCATGGTTACAAGTACATAGATCTGTACTCATTGGCGTACTCATACGGGAACAGGTACTAAAGCAATGAGTACGAGTAGCTTGTTTTTGGTCCCAAAAATTTGGGAACAGAAATAAGTACGAGTAAAAACTTTTAGATTTTCGACTGAGTGAGTACGGGAACGGGCACAAGTACGGATATTTTGTTCCCAAAGTCATGCACTAGGCCGTGTAAACTGGGTGGAATGAGGAATGCCGTCCGGAGGAATTCTTTTATGTCCTGGATAGCAGCGTTCGTCTTCCTCCTAGATTGATTCTCCGATATTAGTCTTATGTATATTTGGTGTCCAGACGCATTATCGCTAACACAAATTGCACGGACCTTATCCCCGTTGCCATAATTGCGCGGATGTAATTCCGTCTACAACGGACATAACTCCGCCTGCATATGATACCGAGACAACAATACACACAACACAACCACTGAATTATTTATAGTGGGCAATAGCAATGTGCGCGAGTTGAGCAGTGCAACGATGAATAATAATGCGTCATAATAACGATAATGCGTCCGGACACCGTTGACACTACGGAAAGATACGAAGTGCGAGTAACGTTAAAATGTTTCGATACTCAACCATCGTAATGACTACGTTAGAAATAAAATTGCACTTATTAAAACTCTTTTTGCTGTTAGATTTTATTCATGATTGTTTGAATAATTCAGAAAATACTGTATATTTTCAGGCAAAACTGTGTGCTGTTCCTGTAAAAAGAAATGCTCCGGTGAAGTGCTACGAGTGGAAGAAAAATATTTTCACATTTCGTGCTTCAAATGTCAAAGTAAGTGAATGATCACTGACTTTACTTAACAGGATGCTCATCAAATTGCTACAATGATATTTCGGGGAGCCGTTGGATTTAAAGTATTTATTAATTTTGACTATAATCTTTCTGGCATTTGTCAACTCATTAGCTCAGGGAGGATTTTTCCTCCATGAAGAGGGTCGCCGAAAAGTGGTCTAGATCTGTGTTTTTTTGGCCGTTTAGACTGGCGTTCGACCGCTAATTACTGGATTTTCATGAGACACGGCGATAACATGTTACAACTAAATTGTCTAGATCCAGTTATTTTATTTTCTCAATTTTCCTCCGCGTTCGCCAAAAACTCACGCAAAGATTGCGTACTAATAATAAAAAAATACAGTTTCTGGCGAACAGAGGCAAAAATTGAGAAAATAAAAACAATGGATCTAGACAATTTAGTTTAACATTTTCTCGCTGAGTTTCATGAAAATCCAGCTATTAGCGTCCGAACGCCAGCCTAAACGCGAAAAACCGTTTTTTTTCGATTTTTCGGCTAACCGTGACCAAAATTCGGAAAATTAAAAAATGGTGTCTAGATCATTTAGTTTTGCATGCCCTCGCTGAATTTCATCCGAAGTCTAATGATTAGCGGCTGTGCCAGCCAAAACGGCGAAAAAGTGCAAAATGATGACGTGTCGCCTGACGTGTTCACAGAGTTACCGAATAAAAATATTATGATTTCCTACGCTCGGAACTCTCAACTGACGACGTTTGGCCGAAAAATTCCGCTATGAGTTTTTCGCTGGAGAAATAGAATTTACCTGCTCAAACACTCAGTTAGCTGTTTGTGTTTTGTGTGCTTCATGTACAAAATCAATAACTACCTTGACTTCGACATACCGCCCACAAGCTCATTCCTTACCCTTTCCTTACGCGAAATCGAAGAACAAGTAATGTACCGTATGCGCGCCGTAAAACGCAACCCACTCAACCGCTTATAACTTCCCTGTAGCCAGGCATATACATACTAGCTCCTTGGAATGCTTAGAAGTCAAGCTTTCAGAATTGATACGT
This sequence comes from Disparrhopalites patrizii, assembly GCA_034698585.1. Lineage (NCBI taxonomy): Eukaryota > Metazoa > Arthropoda > Collembola > Symphypleona > Sminthuridae > Disparrhopalites > Disparrhopalites patrizii. The sequence goes on from JAQGBT010005662.1 coordinate 4,538, forward strand.
ATTTTGATTCCAAACCTTCCCGTTTAAAAATTATGGGATGCGAAACGCGTGAAAAAAATCACATGCTAACATATGGGGACTAACCAATCAAAAACATACCGCTAATGACATTACATTACATTCGAGCATGTTTGTCCAGTATTATGTAAATTTTTCCGATATTTCCGGAATCTAAATGAAAATGTCTATTTTTCCTCCAGTTTTTCATCGATCCTTCCTGTTCAAAACTTTTACTAGCTGCAAAATCGAACTTTCATCCGGAGATTTTATTCCGGAAAAATTTATTTTGCCATCAGTAATAACAAAACTTGAAAAGTACTTGTAATGTTTTATTTATTCAGATCCTTTACTCATTTGGAAAGGACATTGTCAAACTTACGAAATTATTAGTTACAAAACTATCCCCGGAAAAGAAAGCCCTTGACTAAAACAATAATCGTTGCCCTATTGGGAGTTTCCGTACCAGGAGATTATTTGCGAAAACCTTGTCACACTCTTCCACGCATTAATGTGCAAAAATCAAAAATGTATGTTGTTATGCGAAAATCTTCATGGGGTTATTTTCCTATAGGTTTTTTGGTCTGTGAACTACCCATTAAAATTGTGCAGGTTTTAAATACCCTAGAAACACCATATAACAGCAAATAAACGATAAATAGCTAACAGCAGTTTTGTTTTGATAAGGCACGCTCTGAAAAAGTTTACGCGCAACTTCGTGAAAATTGGCTTTCCCTATTGCCGCATGGTGACTGGTGAATTTAATTCATCGTTGATGAACGATGAATTTTATTCAACATTGATGAATGATGAATTTTATTCATCATTGATGAACGATGAATTTTATTCATCATTGATGAACGATGAATGATGAATTTTATTCTTCATTGATGAATGATGAATTTATTCATTATTCATCGTTTAAGTGTCCCTCCTTATGATCTCACTGTTTAAATATAGTAGTAGAAACTTTCGGCGATGGCGTCCACTTTTACTAAAAAAAACTAGAATACATAATATACCGTATGTTTCGCGCAAAACGCAACCGGCTCTCCCGCTTATAACTTCTGTGCAACAAGGCGTAGACATGAGATCAATTACTTGTTCAAATGCTAAGAATGCAAGCTTTCAGAATTGATAAGTATTTTTATTCAAAACCTTTGCATTGAAAAATTATGGCTTGTGAAACGCGTGAAAAAAGTCACCTGTTAAACTTATGGGGGTTAACAAATCAAAAAATATCGTTAATTTTTATAAATATTTAATAAATATCCTTTAAAAAGTATTATAATAAATATTCGAGTATGGGAAAACAACAGCATGAAGATTTTCGCGTATTAACATCCGAATACGCCGTCATGCGTAACGCAAGGAGAAGTTTGCTACGTAAATTTTTGCCAATAACCTGCTGGTGCCTAAACTCCCAAAAGGACAAATTGTTTTAGTCAAGGGCTCTTCATTTTCGCTGAATATTATTTTAAGCTTTAAATTCGTGAATTTGACTTTCATTCAAATTTGTTATTTCTGATTTAAAAGTAAAATTTCGGAAATATAATCTCCTAATGAAAGCTTAATTTTGTGGCTCGCAAAAAGTTTGAACAAGAAGGATCAGTGAAAAACTGGAAGAAAAATAGAAAGTTTCACTTAGATTCCAAAAATATCGGAAAAATAAACATTATCCTGGGCGAAAATCCTTGAATACAATGCAATGTCATTAACGGAATGTTTTTGATTTGTTAGCCCCCATCTGTTAACATCATTTTTGCATACAAAGGTTTTGAATAAAAATACTTATAAATTCTGGAAAATTGACTTCTTAGCATTCCAACAAGCTAGTGGTCTCATGCCTACGCCTTGTGGTACAGAAGTTATAAGCGGGAGACCCGGTTGCGCTCCGTGAAACATACGGTATACTGAGGCGTTAAAACTTAAAAGTCTCAAGTACGACTAGTAAAAAATGCGGCGGCTTGGATTCTTAGAAAAAAAAATACTGGAGTATTACTGAAAAGAGTTTCAGCCAAAGATTACTTGGTAATGTCACTCCTTTTTCGTAATTAGTAAAGAGTTTTCAGTTTCTTCTGCTCTTTCAAACCGCACTTGATAGAACAAGTCGGATATTTGGTATAATATATTAGGAAAGTAAATTTTTCCGGACACTTTATTTTTCCAGTATATTATCTGAAGAACAAGTTTTAAAATTGTGATCCAGTGATGAAAAAACAATAAAGACACAAAACCAACTTTAAAAAATTTGTGAAATACACAAAACAATTGTTGACTATGCGGGCACTAAATGTGTATATAATCACGTTGGAAAAGAAAAGGACGAGAGTGTCTCTTTTACTCTTTGGAAAATTAGTATATTCGATGGGGTTGAGGCTTTGGTTTGGGTAACACTGTACATTAAAGTAAGCAAAAAAAGTACGGGCACCTTAGGGCCCTGGCATTAGCCATGTAATGCGGAATCCGGAGATATTAGGATCCACCCACCCGTTTTGATGATGAAAATAACATTACTGTAAATGGGGGATTTTTGGGACCCAAGGCCCTTTTAGTGACATAATTTCTGTCACTTCCCATATGGGCTGTTGGATTGGCCTACTCGCCTACTGCTGGCTTCCTCTCTTCCTCGTTCTTCTACTCTCGTCTCTCTCTGTGAGAGCCCTCGTTGGTCTCATTAGGCTGTAGTCATGCCTCATCCGCCACAGCGCTTAATCTAGGCGACGTTCGCATATAACGTCATCAGCCGTAGGGGAGAGGGGGTCTACAGCCCATTTACTAAACACTGATGCCGAGGGGAAGGGGTTTATGCCCCTGATCCTACATTCGTAATCTGTGCACGACGCCCTATCCCAAGAAAATATCGTTCCTTTTTTTGGGGGCTTCCCTGACTTCATCTATATTTAAAATGGTTCAGGGAAGAACCACAAGTCATGCCATGCGGAATTCCGGAGATTTTGGGACCCTCCCACCCGTTTTGATGGCGAAATTAACACTACGGTAAATACGGGGATTTTTGGGACCCACTGACCCTTTAGTGACATTTCTCGTCGCACTTCCCTCTCTCGCTCTATTTTTTAGTCTGCAGGATATTCAATATTTAATAGTCAATGTTATGTTGACTAGGGAAGCCATTCATGATGGATTCATCAGTAGGGTACTGATTAGAGAAAGCCTACCCTGATGTCTGATGACAGTGTCATCAGGTACTGATATTTTTAGTTAGAGTTGGAATTTAAGTACGAATATATTGTTGCGCTAATAAATTAAAATCTAGCACTTCGTTTGTAGTAATCAAATAAGCTCTCTACACAAGCAATGTGAAATGTACACGTAAATACCTCTATACATAAAGCAGGGATACAATGTTATACCCTCAGTAAGCCTCCGTTGCACTAATTTGTCATCGCACTATTACTATTGTAATTACGTATGTGAAGAGCGAATGAATTTCAAATTGTCAATTTTTACATGTAGAATTAAGTGGCATCTCAACGTTTCCGTTTGCCGATCCCAATATATTAAAACTTAAACAAGAACTTACGTTGATCAAGTGCATTGTAATTGCTAACAATGGACAGGCTTTATGCTTAATCGCTTTAAATGAATTTGTTTTGTGTTTGTTGAAAATATGTTGTATGTCTACGTAATGATGCCAAAGAAGAGTTGGAGAAAATTTTTGTTAACAAAACATTTTCTGAAGTAATATATACATACACATTTGGTTGTATTAACACAAAAATTACTGAATTCAAAATTTCGTGCCTATTAGGTCAAAATATGTTTTGTAAAAAATAATTTGGATTTTTTTTTCATTTTTTCAAAATTCTAGCATTGTATATTCAGACAAAACCAAAAAACACTGACAAAAATTTTGCAAGCTAATTAAGCTTAATTTTTTATAAACCATGCCTGATCCTAATGTGTAATAAACTAAGACAATCCCCAATATTCGTCACGATGTTATAGTATTGCATTGTTAATTGTTACCGCATTAAAATTTAATTTTGATTTTGAATTATTTCACATTAGAGCCAGTCTAGTCAGAATATTTAAACCGTTTTTGAGAATTAATCAAGATTGAAGGATTGAGCGTAAAAATCTTGTTTTCGCTGCCAATCGCGACCTTTCGAAGATTTTTTATTCCAGCGAAACGTACTGATTTGAGAATTGAGAAATCCAAAATGTGGCTTCCCTAATGTTGACATATTCATTGTTATATTGATATAGTCAATGTTATATTGACATATTCATTGTTATATTGATATAGTCAATGTTATATTGACATAGTCAATATTGTTGCTAATTCGTATACGAATCAGTGATTAGCTGATTACCAATGGCAGAGTTGTACTGTCAAAGACAGAAAGTTTAAAGACAAAGAGAAAATAAGTACCGTTACTTACTTTGGCGTTAAATCTGTGCCTCCAGCATCAATAACATTATCATTGAGTACAAACGGTTTTGTAGTATTCGTGCCTATTGCATGGCGGATTACAGTTGGTGAAATATATGAAATAAATGCATGGAAAACAACTTTCCAGTGAGTCCGTATTTTGTCCTTCCCGATTATCCCTGTGCATATGAGGCTATTACATCTGCTCCAAAATGGTTTCACCAATGACATCAGTTAAAGATGGCTATGTGTAATTTGTGTAATAACTAAGGCCAAGTGAGTGAATTCACCTAATTAAACATGCAGTTGCTGAGAGCAAGCGCAACGGTTAGTTAAAGACATTCCTTAAGCAATTATGATGTATATTTGTTTTGTTGTAGCAAGCATTTTACGCATAATTGCTAATCTACAATGGAATAAATTAATAGATAGATGTCAATTAATTGATCAATGTTGTTTCACTACACCAATAATTATAATGTTAAAAATGATTTCAAATTAATAAATTCCTGTTTTTGGTATATTGTAGGTGTGCTAATTTGTTTTGGGGACTGCCAATTAGGCAAGCAATTTTTGTTAGTCCTTGACGGATAATCGAGGACAGTTGGACATGTGTTGAATTTGTCACAGGTATCAAATTACTAAACCTAATGCTCGACTTGTTTTTCCAGGTTTACAGAACCAGAAAGTACGGCTACTCAAGAGAAAGATCCCCTTCAGCGAATCATTATTGAACAACCTCCGTGGGACCAAAGCATCTACTTGGGACGAGTGAGGCATTTTTCGCAACAACAAATTGTTGTTACTCGTAGCCATCTTTATCTGAGGTCATTGGTGAAAACATTTTGGAGCAGATTTAATGGCATCATATGTACAGGGATAATCGTGAAGGACAAACGACGGACTCACTTACTCAAAAGTTGCTATCCATGCATTTCACTATCTGAAATTCGCCCTGTTAAAGGCACATCTACTACCAAAACGTGTGAGTACACAGTGATAATGTCATTTAGGCTGGAAGGAGAGATGTAGCGCCAAACTAAGTAACAGTGCTTATTTTGTCTTTGACTGTACAACAATGCCACTGGTAATCACTGATTCGAATAAGAATCAGCAACATAAGAACGTCAGCATGCTTGTTCATGATTCTCCACGTTTCAGTGTACAATGTCCATTCAAAAAAATTATTTCGCATCACGCGGGACCGTCCGAAAATTTCAATTAAAAATTTTGGAAAATACGCATGCAAACATTTTCAAAATTTTGAATTTTTTTAGTAATACCTACAAGCATTAGCATTATTTTGAGATAATTCTAATCAGTCAGTGCCATTATGTTCAATTTGGCTGACATACCCGAAATACTGCTGGACGTTTTCAAAAAAACATACCCTGTAGCATCCAACGGCGAGTAACTACTACTTTCTGCTTACTATTCGTACCTGCTACGGGCGCGTGAAAACCTCTTCGTAAGTACTAGTTGCTAATCGTAACTTTACTACTTACTACGATTGTGAATTGTGAATACCGTGCCAGCACTGCCAGCAGAGACGAGAAACAGGGAGAGTGAGAGGGAAGTGCGACGAGAAATGTCACGAATAGGGTCAGTGGGTTCCAAAAATTCCCCTATTTACTGATATGTTAATTTCGTCATCAAAACGGGTGGGGGGTCTCAAAATCTCCGAAATTCCGCATGACATGACTTCTGGTACTTCCCAGAACGATTTTAAATAGAGATGAAGTGGAAACCCCCAAAAAAGAAACGAGATTTCCTTTGGATAGATGTCAGCGCTGTGGCGGATGAGTCATGACTAAGGCCTAATGAGACCAAAGAGGGTTCACTCACAGAGAGAAAGAGAGAGAGAAGGGAGGAGAGAGAGAGACGAGACGAGACGAGAGATGATGAAGAACGAGGAAGAGAAATAAGAAGAAAGCAGGCAGTAGGCGAGTAGGCCAATCCCATAGCCCATAAGGTGTCCGTACTTTTTTCCTCCCTTCCATACACACAGTGTTTCCGAAAGCAAGGCCTCAACCCCATCCAATATAAAAGTTTTCCAAAGAGTAAAAAGAGACTCTCGCCCTTTCTCTTTTCCAACATGATCATACACATTTAGTGCCCGCATAGTCAACATTTGTTTTCTGTATTTCACAATTTTTTTTAGTTTTTTTTGTCTTATTCTTTTTCCAGCACTGGATCATAATTTCGAAACAAAATATTTTTTTTCTGCAGAGAATATACGGGGAAAATAAAGTGTCCCGAAGAATTTACGTTCCTAATATATTATACCAAATATCCCACTCGTTCCATTAAGTGCGGTTTGAAAGAGCAGAAGAAAATGAAAACTCTTTACCAATTACGAAAAAGGAGTGACATTACCAAGTAGTCTTTGGCTGAAACCCTTTTCAGTAATACTTCCGTATTTCTTTTTTTTCTAATTTGCGAATCCAAGCCGCCGCCCTTTTTACTAGTCGCACTCGAGAGTTTTTACCCCCCCCCCCCAGTATATATTATGTATTCTAGTTTTTTTAGTGAATATACGCTGTCGCCGAAAGTTTTTGCTACTATATTTAAACAGTGAGATTATACTGCTGCTACCGTTTTTAGATTTTTCGTCGAGAAACGATTGATAATTCATTACAGTCATCTTAGGCTGAAAGAAGCCAAAGTTACGAATTACGTTACGACTTACGACGATCATCGTGCAAAATGGGTAAGTTGTTTTTGGTTTGATATTGTATATAGTGTATATGGATAAAGTGAAAGCTGGGAAGATAACGAGATACTTCCGTATCATTTGTTTTTATGTGTGTAGAGATGCTTATGTGAATAAAAGTTTAATCTACAGGAAGTGAATTTGCTGTCAAAATAGAGCAAAGAAGTAAAGAAGGATTCCCCACGACTTGACTTATGTATATGAATAAACTTTGTCAGGGTGTAAGGTACGTGCGAAAAAGAGTATCCTTTAATGTACTAGGATAGACTTTCTGGTATTTTGAAAACGCTGACGCCGTTCAATTTAGAAGAAAACTATCAAGGCGTTCTCAGGAGAATTCATCTGGATGAAAATAGACGCATCCGCTCATATAATATATATATTCAATTTCCGGAATACTTAATATTGTTGTTTCTAGTAATCCTATAATTAAGTAACATAAATTGCTTGGCTAGTCCAGTATTAAACCGAGTGCGATGTAATTCATGTCATTAGCTTTAGCAAACCTATTTTGATCCGTTTTTACGTTACAAGATTTTGATGTCTGAGTCATCAAGATGGAGATGTCACGAGATCGGTACTACTTTATACATATTATTTAAGTTAAGGGAACAAAATCCTTTATATTCTGCACAAACTTCGGCTGGTTTACGCCTGCAGGGCCGAAATCCATGCAGATTATCGGGTTTTTATATGTTATGCAGATGTTTTACGAAATTTTTAATTTGGGTATTTAGGTTTTATACGGTTAAAGTCAACACTAGCTGGACAGTTGTTATATGTTGTATGTCGAAAACAGAATACTTTTAATCTTATCACAATTTACCTTAGAGACTTCGTATTCTTCACACAAAATCTTGAGACAATGACAGGCCCAAATTCCCGTATTGATATTTTATCATTACAGTATTAAAAACCATGAAATCCAACACAGATTCTTACTTTTTATGCTGACATATTCATGTTCAAACGTATAGTGTGTGTACTTGTTCTTCGATTTCGGGTAGGAAAGAGCAAGGAAAGTTTCATTTCAAGTTATTGTATTGCACATTTGCACATGTCGATGTCACGCATATACATATTTATTGCATGCGTTTGTTGACGCTACGAAATGCGAGTAGCGTTACAATGTTTCGATATTCGACTATAGACTATATCATCGTAATTTCGTAATGAATACATCAGAAATAAAATCGCACTTACTAAAACTCTTTTTTTGTCGTTAGATTTTATGCATGGATGTTTTAATAATTCAGAAAATACCGTATATTTTCAGGTAAAACTGTGTGCTGTTCCTGCAAAAAGAAATGCTCCGGTGAAGTGCTACGAGTGCAAGAAAAATATTTTCACATTTCGTGCTTCAAATGTAAAAGTAAGTGAATGATCACTGACTTTACTTAACAGGATGCTCATGAAATTGCTATAATGATATTTCGGGGAGCCGTTGGATTTAAAGTATTGATTAATTTTGACTATAATCTTTCTAGCATGTGGCAACTCATTAGCTCAGGGCGGATTTTTCCTCCATGAAGGTGATTACTACTGCACGGCAGATTACCAGGAAAAATGGGGAACGCAATGCGGAGCTTGCGGACGTTATGTTGAAGGCGAGGTAGTGACTGCTTTGGGTAACACTTACCACCAGAGTTGTTTTACGTGTGCACGTTGCCGGAAACCCTTTCCGACTGGGGCGAAAGTGACAGTTTCGGGACGAGAAATTTTGTGTCAACGCTGTGTCCATATTCCCACAAGCGACGTGACAACCCGTTCTAATGTAACGACTATTACATCCTCTCCTGCAACGGTCCACGATAATTCGCGTAAGAATTATCTGTCATTTTGTTTGTTTATGTTTGTCATTGTTTGTTGCAGTTGAATAATGTTAATTTATTTTATACTAACAATAATAATGTATGTCACTCAGTAATATTACCAGATGTTGTCGGTATAATAACGTCACGATCGTCGAATGTGTAATGTTAATGTATGCTTTATAATTGAATACCAGTGCGCAAGTTAACTAATACATTTTTTAATTGTTACTATTCTTTTGTCAAATACATATCGTCGTTTAAGTGTCAAAGTTGATCGAGTTCTTTTTATCTAAAACCTGACTAACGGAGTTTTTGTGCTGGAATTTGTAAGGCCAAAGTTGACCAAGTGCACCAATGCTTTCAGGCGGGGCGGGGCGCCTTATCTTATCTATAGATAAGATAAGGCGCGCCGTTTCATAGCAT
>JAQGBT010005663.1:0-13878 GCA_034698585.1 Disparrhopalites patrizii
TATATATATATATATATATATATATATATAAATCATTTTATTTTCGTAATACGTGCCGTTTGAAAAGGCAAATTTTGATATACCGCCACAATGAATTAGGCACATTCACGTACTTCAAACTGAGATAACCCTTGTCCTAATTCCTTTATACAGACACTTATAAATTAGATTATATATTATAGCCCACGGCTTTAACTTAATCAAATGTTTATCTCACTTACGCTGGTATACATACAATGCTTTGCATAGAATTTATTTGGCAGTGCTAATAGGTAAGCTATAGTCACATTCCAGATATGAAGTATACATCAGCTACATATATAGGGATTAAAAAATTTTGAAACACTAAATAAGGTCAAATTTTTATTCCAGCCGCAGCAGGAATTCCTTTCCGGCGTCGGCCTGGTGTCGTTACAAACAATGCTAGAAAATTCCAAGCACATTGGATTACATCGGGTAATGTCATTCAGCTTAAATTTCATCATACAAAACAAAGTCGATAAAGATTTTATATGCTTAAATAAACCTTTCGTTTAGAGTAGAACCATGCATTTCCCATTTTGCGGAGGATATAAGCACTCCTAAGAAAACCTGGGTTGTCTACGTGAGCTCCTAATTGGGCAAAGAAATTAAATTGTCTTAAACTAATTAAATCGAAATATCAAAATTAAATTATCTCAACCAACTTCCAAATATGTAATCCATTTAAATATGCAATTGCTTTAAAGTATATTTGATGAGCTTTACAGATTTACTTATCCGTTTTTTTCGTATAAATGAAACCTGTTTGCTGTGCCTTCTCCAAACGCTCCTGAAATTCCTTCTCCCTCTACGGGATGACATTGGCATAAATTTGCTTTTGTATTCCCTCCAAATTCTCAACGGAACTACTATCCAAATCCACGCGCTTGATCGCTTTCGTACCGTAGTCGTACCGGAGTTCTCGGAAGAAATCCAGCCACATGGTGCGCATGGTGGATTGTGAATAAAATTTAGGAATGAAATTCATGTGCTCGGTATAATTGGGCACCCCCTGATTTCCCGCTTGCAATTGCGTTAGGTTCAGATTCAAATCTTCGGCATATATGCAAACATACTTCTGCGTATATTAACCAGAACAATTACGTACACATTCATGCTTGTGCATATTTTATATCGTATATACTTGAAGACATTTTTGAAAAGGAAATTCAAACCAAATTTTAGCAAAACGTAGAAAATGTTGTAAAAGCTCAATACTTACAACATTTTTCAAATCAGTGATGTTCTCTATATTTCCGAAAAACTGCTTTTCGCATTGTTCAATATCAAATGCGGATGTGGGTTTAAAAATCACACGCGGAATAGTATTGTTATGACACTTTTTTTCAGGTCGAATGTTCCTGAGTAACCACAGGACGTACTGCACCATCCAATTAAAATCATGTTACATTTCCTTCAGAAATTTTGTAAACAATATCTGAACAAAATTTACCCAAGAGTATGTATTTGTTTAAATGTAAATTTACGCGGTAGGTCGTCTCTTCGATTTGCGGCCGGATGCAAATCTACATGGGCAAAATTTGTATCAAACAAAAATTTTCTTCATTTCAAAATATTGAATTCGTTCAGTGGTAAATTTTACTTGTTTGTGTGCGTCAAAAAATGCATGCCATAACGCTTTGATGGCCGGCACTAGTTCATGTTCGAGCGTTGGCATATTCTTAATTTTAGGTTGGGAATCGAGATACAGAAAAAATTTCTGCCGAACGTCGGCTGTCATGTTGTTGGTCATCAGGTTGAAATAGCTGGACGCTGTCAATGGTTTTCCATCTAATATTCCTTGGACAAGACAGCGATAAGCCAGCCACTGCAAATATCAATAGAAGACAGTGTATATTATTATACCACAGTCAGGAGATCAGCTTTTGTTGAATGTCTCAATACTAAAATGTTAATAAATAAATTTAAAAAATTCGTTAACCCCATCTCCATATAAATTTGTCTTACAGAAGCGTTGACAACATCCATTTGCGTATCTTCTGGCGCGACGCTACATTTTTCGAGTATACGAAACTGTAATTCGACTCCATAATAAACAAATTTCTTCCCGTCGCAACACCTTATCCCGCGGCTATTCTCAGTAGCTACTGCGGCAGTCACCGAACGGCCCAAAGAAATCTGTAACGAAATAACTCTGAAGAGCAAAAGGCATTGCATAAAATGATACGCACAAACAAAATAATGTCAAAAAATGAAACAATTTGTATGTTATCAAAGTAACAGACGAACCGTATGTATTACCAGTATCAAAATTGCAACACAAATTTTCTGGTCCATATTGCAGTCGTATTTGCTTGGCCCTAATAAGCTTTTTCACACAAACAATTTGAAATTTTCAATAAAGTTGGCAACGAAATGAATCGACAGATGAAAATGTTGTAATGCCCATTGACAAAAGAACATTGTGTGGGATTCATTCTTTTCGAAGCGCTAGTGACTCTTGCAGTAAGCATTTTTAATGTTTTCCTGTTAACCTGCAAGTCATAATTACAGTATAGCGCTTAATAGATACAGTGGAGTCTCTATACAACAACCCTGAAGGGGAGGGCGAAAAATATTGTTACAGAGAAAAGTTGGTATATAGAAAATTAAATATGCAGCTTATCCCGCATGCGCGAACGGTGCTATAGAAAAGCATCCGATTAAGCTCCGTTTATAAGCAACATGTCTCTGTAATTCGGAGTACAGTCGATCGGACGAGTAACGGAGCGTCCGTTATTGCACCGATTAATGGAGATTAGGCCCCGTGCTAGTAAACGGAGACTATCTACTTTCTGGAAGACATCTGGAGGCATTCTGGAGGGTAACGGAGCACAACTTTGCGGATCGGACACCTTCTCCGTAATACTCCGCTTTACCGTGACCTCCGGTAGTCGGATAACTAGAAAATACCTCCGTTTAGTATACATTTTCCGTTAAATGGAGTCCCCAAGCATTCGTTACTGCCTTTTCGCGCATACGGAAAAAATAATGTTGTTATATAGAAAATTTGTTATAAATTAATTAAATCTCTTAAGAGACTTGTTATAAAGAGACTACACTGTAACATATTTCTACAAAATAGATTCGCTACAATTTTGAAGCACGCTTTACTTCAATGATACAATCATTTGAAAATTTCTATTGTATGCTGACGAAATGTATATGTAATTAAACTGATTCAAGGGCGGAAACATGAAATTTTGTTACAGAATATGAGCACATAATAGTGGAGTCTCTCTCTAAAAATCCTCTGTATGACAATATTTTCCCTATAATAAGATTCGTCATCTCCCCGTAGCATTTATACATTATGAGCTCGCTCTATACAACAATTTTTGAACCAACATTTCTTTGTAGCCTTATATTTTTCCCCGCCCTTCACAACAGATTTACGCGTGTTAGCAGTTTCCTATAACAAGAATCATTTTCGGAAACTAAACACCGCGCTGGAGCCAAATCATCAAGTTTCAAATTGAATTCTGGAAAATGCTTTAAAACACATGTAAATACATACCTATTCAGAGTGAGATTTTTGTACATTAGTATCGTTTTGCCCCAAAATTATTTATGTTCTGTGTAACAACACTTCTCTATGACAACATCATTCGTCCTTCCCTTGAATGTTGTTATTGTTGTTAAATGTTTCCTATAACAACTGTTCTACATAACAACCATTTTTGCCCTTCCCTTCAGGGTTGCAATAGCGAGAGTCCACTGTAAAGTGCATATTTAATGTTCTATATAAAAACTTTTCCCTGTAACAATATTTTTCTGCCTTGTTATAGAATTGTTATAGAAAGACTATACTGTACAGTGGTCTTTCGCTATAAAAACCATGAATAGAAGGGAAAAATAGTTGTTACAGTGGAGTCTCCCTATAACAGCATCCAAGGGTTCCCAAAATTTTGCTGTTATAAAAGGAATGCTGTTATAGAGAACAGAATTATTCTATGTACAAGGTGCAGTAAATTTCATGACGTTATGAAGAACATGCTGTTATAAGGGGTGCTGTTATGGAGAGGCTCCACTGTATATGGCAAAGCTGTTATATTTTATATGTACACTACATATACGAAGGGCTGAAAAATAAAGTTGTTACAGGGAGAGTTGTTATACAGAGAATCCACTGTATGTTTAGCAACGAAGCAAATGCGATTCAGTCTATTTGATACTATATTTTTTTGTCCTTTCCATTCTCATAATGCACGTGAAATTCCAAAGGACTTCGACCAATTAAGGTCAAACTAGCAATACAACACACCTTTTAATGAACATATGAAAATGGCTGTATGGACGTCAATTATCCGTAGCATATATTTAATAATAAATACACTGTCAGGGAGCGAACATTTCCCTGCATTATTTAATGCACATAAATTAAACAGATGACAAACATAATATTCTGAGCATACTATGCGCTATGTGGCGTTTGAAAAGAAACTTATTAGCTTGTAAGACTGCCATTCTACGCTCAGTCGAATCTCTACAACGCGGTTAAGCAAAAAGCACTTACATATAGCCGTTATAGAAAATAACCAGTACAGTGGAGTCTCTATATAACAACTCTGAAGGGAAGGGGAAAAATATTGCTATATGGAAAAGTTGTTACAGTGGACTCTCTATAATAACTCTCCTTGTAACAACTTTTACTCTATAACAACTGCATTTTTCAGCCCTTCGTATATGTAGTATACATATTAAATGTTCCATGTAACAACTATTTTTGCCCTTCACTTCATGGTTGTTATACATAGCGAGAGTCCACTGTATATAGAATATTAAATATGCACCTTACCCATACGAAGTGCAAAAATAGTGTTGTTATAGCGAAATGTTGTTATATGAAAAGACTCCACTGTATAAGGAATAATACAAGACCGTTATCGAGGAAAACATTTTATGGCGGGGGATTGCAAATTGAAGAAAAACTGGTATAGGGGGAGAAATATGTACAGGCGTGACCTATAACCGTTACAGACAAGACGGCAAAACGGCGGGGGATTCAAGTATGGTGCAAATTCCGTTACATAGAAGTATGCGAAGCCTTAGCCTAAGTCCGTTATAGAGAGCGAACCTGAATCGTGAGGGTTTTAAAACCCCTCCATTAGAGAGAAAAATTGTAGTAGAGAAAACTGCTATATAGAGATTGGAGTTATCATAATAAATATTTGGCGGGTTTATGAACACCGCTATAGTGCAAAAACCGTAACAGAGAGGCCTATTATAGAGAGTGTATATAAATCTAGCTACGAAGCCGACAGTTTCTATCAAATGCCAAATGCGACATATTGTGTTTTTCACAAACGAATCTGCCAATTATTATTAATAGGAAAATCTAACGCAAATCAACCGTGTGGCAGCAAATTTTGAATGCAGAAATATACAATAGTGAATCTCTGATGGGTTAACCATTAGTGCGCCGTAATTCGTCAGTAAATATTTGTTTTTGGCTACAACATCAACAGTTTCTGTTGGTACTAACGGCAGGTAGAAATTTTGTGCTTACTCGAAGAAATTTCTTCGGGAAACCTCCGCCAAATAGCATGGAGGAGGAAATCCCGCAAAAGGGCTGGATTTTCCAGCGTCCAAGACTTTTGAAGGCAATAACGACCACGTGGTGCATTTTCGGAATGTTCCCTGTGAAAAATCCATGGGCAAATTTCGAAGACCTGAAATTCTCCAAGTGCAGCCTATCTGTCCTCTGGAGTGTCTTTTGCGCTCTGTGTGTGCCCGTGATGAATACAGACATATTTCTAACGGAATACGCCGCCTCCATCCAGCTGATAGGACGTACCTCGGAGAAAATCGTGTTTTATTCCTACGCCATCTGGCGATACTTGTACCCTCTCGTTGTACGCCTAAGCGCCATTTGGTACTGCCGGGAAACGTTGGATCTACTCCAAACGTTACGTAAAAGCGATGAATTCCGAGTGCCTTCGGAGAAGAAAATTCAATTACGATTTTACCGGACGTTCGCTTGGAGCGGCTTAATTATAGTCCCGATTTACTACGGATTTGAATCGTTCGGCTTACTTTTGAAGCCACTGGTGTACTTCAAATCCTCGTGGACAGTGCCAAATGTGGACTATTTGGCGCATATCGGATTTTGCATTTGTCGCATGCTCGTAGCGGCTAATGAGGTCTACGTCCACCTGTATTTGCTCCTCATTGGGTCCAAGCTCCTGGAAATGCATGGATGGCTGGCTACTATTTTGATCCAGGCGGAGGAGAAGCTGCGAACGAAGGATCGGGAGGTGTTCGACAAGCCCAGGGCCCTGGAGTTGGCAGTAAATAACAAATTTCCAGAATATTATCAGGCTACGACCAAAGCGTTTTCCAGTTTCCAGCAACTAGCCAGCTGGTTCTATTTGGGCGAAATTGGATTCCAGATGTCCGCCCTTATTGGGAGGTGCTGCAAATTTGCGTTTAAGAGCTCATCGTTTGTAGTGAGAGGTGGCCTGCTTGAAATTTCATGTTGTATCCTCGTCATTCTTGCTCGAGCAAATTTTGGAGAATTTATGGAGGTGGAGGTATATACAAAATTTTTCTTGGCGAAAATGCAAATATTTTGGTAAAAATTTACATTTTTTGGCAAAAATTCACATTTCTTAGCGAAAATGCACATTTTGTTGGCGAAAATGCACCGTTTTTGACAAAAATTCACATTTTTTGGCGAAAATTCACATTTTTTTAGCGAAAATGTACATGTTGTTTATGGAAAAAAACTAACTTGCTTGGAGAAAATGCGAATTTTTATAATGCGCGTTTGGACATAAGCGGTAATGTTTAATAATTAAATTGTTTGAGTCAAGGTGGCAAGAAATCAAGCGCTGGTGCAAGATATGTTGGGCAATTGCAAGTCAAAGCTAAAGAGCACGGTAAGTTCTCCGGTTTTGCAGTCCAATAAGTATTCATTCGGATCTACCTTCAATATACAGTCAATTCGCTCTATAACGGACCTCCTTATAACGGTTTTCGATATATAAAGGTGTTTATAAACCCGCCCGAGACCATTTGAATGCTAAAATCTTCCTCTATAACGGTTTTTCCGTTATATCGAGGAAACTCTGAATCCCCAACCAATAAATGTCTTTTGCTATATCGGGTTTAGGCCATGCCCTCACACGCTATACCGGCTTTTTCAAATTTATCAATCCACCGCTATGAATTTCGTTTTGCTATGACGGTTTTTAGGCCACACCCTCATGCGCTATACTGGTTTTTCGAATTCAGTTCGAATATATGGTTTCGAATCCGCCGCCATTATAACCGATTTTTAAAGGATTTCCTTATACCTGTTATTCGTTATAACGGTTTTTCTAGCTGCGATTTGCTAAACCGTTATAGAGATAATTGACTGTATTTGACTATTCTTGGATTGCAAAAATATGTTTAGAAAATTTTTGAAATCAGGATTTGGGAAAAAAGATTATGTATTGGTCGGAATGGGTCACTTCCTGGCGGTGGCACTCTACTGCCTGCAATTTATTTTTCGTCAACCACCACCTAATTACTGCGGTAAGACTAACATTTGTTTGAGCGTTCGTAAAATTTCTGAAGATTCACATTTCTGCTTCCCAATTTTTTTTTAATTAATCAAGCCTTCAGTGCATTTTTTTTAATCTTATACCATTATAATGGTAATGCTATAGCAAGCACTTGTACGACATTTTGTATATTTGAAAACTTCCCCCCAGAGATGACAACGATCCGATTTGATCCAAATGTTTTAGTTCGATTCGTTTCAAAGTCCGAATCGGGTCAAAATTCGCAATTCTATCCTATGCAGGATGCAACGTATTTGACACGGTACCATTCAAGCCCATGGATGGAATCGAAGCATGATTCAAACGACCCACAAAATATTGTTGCGACACAATTTTTTCGTTTCTCGCTGGTTTCAGGCAAATAAAGAAGTCTCATAATTTGATTTGCCTCTAGAAGTAAATGCAAGTACCCTGATATAATATTTACTGCTGATTTAAAGCTGCAATACTTTCATGGTTATTGCTCTGTTTCGGATGAATATCCAAAAATTTTGTATCAAATATTGGACCGAATGTATCGAATTTCAATTAAAATTTTATTATTCGATTTACGTCTTGAATCGAATTATTTTATTCGATTCTAGGAACCGAATCAAATTTTTGAGTATTTGAATTGAATCGAATCGAATTGGATCAAAAAATCCGATTCAGAATAGAATCGCTGCCACCCTTATATCCCAACGTTTTTGAAATATCTTCTTGTTCTTTCAGGCTATTGGAACTGTATTGACCTACTTCATATTTCTCTTCCAACTTCGACTGGGAGAGACGGACAATAAGGTCGGTCGGCGACAATAAATCGCTAATCATTTGGCAGGCGGACGCCCATTAATATGAAACCTGCAGCGTGTTTCACATACAAAACAAAATCATTGTAAAATATAGTACATAAAAGCAAAATCATTGCTTTGTATCCAAGCTCTCGGAATTTTTGCGCGATTTAGATCGAAACGCACCGAAAAATCCTTGCATTTTGTTATTGGTATCCTGAGGATTGTAGTGTGATATTACTACAATGGAGTCTCTGTATAACAACAACTTGAAAAATATTGTTACAAGGAAACGTTATATAGAACATTAAATATGCACCTTACATGTACGAGGGGCTGGAAAAATAATGTTGTTACAGAGAAATGTTGCTATAAAGAGACTTCTTATATAGAAACTCCACTGTATATGAATTCAAATAAAATGTCGGCAAGATATCTACGCACATTAACAAATATATAATTATTTCTTCCGCCCAAAAGGAGGTCGTACGACACTATTTAAAGAAAAGAACTTAAATTTAAAAAAACGTCAATGAAAACAAAACTTAAAACGCAAAATTTTAATAGAAGCAAGATTTATTCAAAACGCTTGAAAATGGCGTGGATTACTACAAAACGTCACGCCACTATATTCTTGCAATTAACTGAGAGGATCATAAAATGTAAAGGGGTTTCCTTGCTAATTTATTCATGCAAATATTTGTTGCCCACATTTTTTATGGCATTTCTCCAGATATGTGCATACGTGTATAGTGTTATATAGTTATTGATTTGAAACCTTTAGAAAACCGTGGAAACCGCCTAAACATAGAAAGCCATGGATCATCAGGGTATGGCGCGTTTAGCGGATCTATATAAAGTTATGGCTGGTTTGCGCTTAAAAATTGATGAATTTGTAATTGTTCGATGTGCATCTACTTCAATTATTTTTAAGTATACAGAAGTTTATGGTGAACGAAAATGGTGCATAATATTCATCACGCAACGTGGCGTTCAGCAAGACGTTCATAGACATTCGCTCATCGTTTCACGAATGTCTTGTTAGGTTTAGAATGTTATAGAAATTGGATGCTTTAGAATTCTTTTTGATTAATAACGTTCACCCATCCATGCAAAAGTGCAAGCAAATAATTATGAAGGTCTACACGTTTACAGAATGTACAAAATGACTTCTTTGCGGCTCTGCCCAGCAATAGTTTAAATAAAAACCTGCAAAATGTCTACCTAGTGCAAACTGCAGATTCTAGTCCGATCTGGTTGCAGTTTGTATAAATCAAATTCTGCATTACCAAGTCGTTTTTATTGTTTTTCCGCTACATCATGAATAGCAATGCATGATCATTATCATTAGCTAAAATATACTACCACTGGTCATCTTACAATAAATTTGTTCTACATTCTTTGGGTTCTTTGGTTCTCCTATCTTAAATATGTAAGGAATCTTATTGAGCCTGAAAGAAGAACAGTACATACATATATACAGTGGAGTCTCCATAAAACAACTCTGAAGGGAAGGGTGAAAAATATGGTTACAGGGAAAAGTTGTTATATACATAGAACAATAAATAAGCACCTTTCACGTACGAGGGGCTGGAAAAATAATGTCGTTGCAGAGAAATGTTGCTATAACGCGACTTGTTATATCTGTAGAAAGACTCCACTGTAGACAGTTGAGCCTGGTACGTTTTCCGTGAAACAAGGATTTTTAAGTATGAAGAAAACAATGATATGAAAACAATTGCGCCTTCGACTACTGTTTGTACATATGAAAATCTTATGTAAACTGTCAACAACCCTTTCTGTAATTGAATATTAAATTTCTTTCTGCGTCGCAATAAAAACGACATCATTTTTAAAATTAGACTTTCCAAGTTTAAATATACCTTGAGTAAGTACACTATTGGTTCAACATTTACTGTGAATTCTCTCGTTTGTACATACCAATTAAACGATGAATATACATTTTGTTAACTGGAATATGTCCAAAAATATCATGGTAAACGTTAACAGCATACACAACCATCCCACCTATTCGGGGAACAAACACGTATGTACAGTGGACTCTCTCTATAACAACTCTCCTTATAACAACTTATTCTCTATAACAACTTTATTTTTCAGCCCTTCGTGTATGTAGTATACATATTAAATGTTCCCTATAACAACTTTTCCATATGACAACCATTTTCCCCCTTCCCTTCAGGGTTGTTATAGCGAGAGTCGACTGTAGTTGTTGAATATGTGAAGGCTTCATGCCAGGGGTGGCAACGATCCGATTTGATCGAAATGTTCTATTTCGTTTCGTTTCAAAGATCAAATCGGAACAAAATTTGCAATTCGATCCGATTCATTATGCAAATGATTTCATTGAAACTTTTGCATAGATTGCCCATAGACTGAATCAAATCATGATTCAAACGATCGAATAAATATGTTATTTCGACACATTTTTTAAGTTTTTGCAAATCGCAAGAATATAATCAAGTCTGTATAGTTTGCGACTACTAAGAAATGAAAGTAACATTAATATAATAAGTACAGTTGATTTACATAAGCTACAATATTTTGATGGTTATTGGCATGCTTCGTAGTATGAGTATCCAAGAGTTCTTTCTCAGACTCCCTTCAACGACGAGGACCTGCGTCCAGTTGCTCTCCTCGTTGGGCACATGTCAGTCGACACTCGACATCCTCTCCCACGCATCCCAATGTGCGTACTCTTTTCATTATCTCCATTTTTTCTTTTTCCAAACACTTTGTATGAAATAATGGATCGAATACATCGAATTGCTTGAGTCGATTTACGGTTTGAATGGAATCAAATAAGTATATGAATCGAATGGAATCAAAAAATCAGATTCAGAATCGCATCGTTGCCACTCCTAGCTTCAACCATTATCCACATATATATATGTGATAATAATCTATAGATGATTGATGTCCTGTCATTTTCTGTTATACCAAACTCGACCTCCTTTCTTACACTACAAATATTTTATGGGCAAACCCAATTGTCATAGACACTCCAGAGCCAGTCCAGAGCAACAATTTCGTATTGCAAAGCCGTATTAAGAATTTTGGCAAGTGTAAATGAACTATTAACACAGCTCCATCAAGCAATGTATATACGCCGGACAACTACTATATATACTTCGACCTTTAAAGAGAGTAGATTAGCTGCTTTGACTATAGAAATTTCAAGTTAAGACGCTTTTAGAACGTAATTTGGATATTGAGCTAAAGCCTTAAAAACGGTAGCTTAAAATTGTATAACGTGTAAAATTCAAATAAAATATGAGATTTTCTGCACCAATTTCGCTCTAATTTGATGCTGCAGTTACCCCATCCTATAATTACATTCTGAAATATTTATTTGCCGAAGATTATAATATGTATATTGGTACTTAAAAATTCGACGATTACACGTTCTTGACGGACGATTCATTTCTCATTCAGCGCCAATTCTAACACCTAAACGTTTTCCATATACAGGGATAAAGCTTGATAAAAAACTATTTTCGAGGTAGCACTTACAATTATCTGGTGCCGGGGTTCTGACCGAAACAAATTTTGGGATATCGTTCTAAATGTCTCAATAACAATCACACATACAGCAGGCATTCTAAACCAACGGTTATAAGACCATCCAAATCCTGCAGTCGTATTTCGTAATGGCGACTAAAAACCAAGCGGTATAAACGATTTTAGCACTCGTTAAATTTCATTCCGGGCTTCGAATCTCAGCTTACGAGGTCCAATCTTCCTCATTAATAACGAAACAGAAGCAAAGGCGACCACTCCTGCAATTTTGGAGCAATTTGGTTCTGTACTATGTTTACGCCGTTTGCATGATAATATATTTAGGGATTGTGCACACCCAAACCATTTCCTCCAAGGCCGGTGAATTACGGAGTTTTGCCTCCGGAATCCTCATTTGTGCCTTGTATCCTATGCTCGGTGAAGGATTTGAAATGTATCTGAACCGCTTACTACTGCTAGCGAAAATGTTTCGCAGCCGGAATCCCTCTTGTAACAATCGTCACGAAGTCTGTGGAAGTAGACGGATGGTGGTGGGAATTATTTCAAGTTACTACAGCTTCGTCTTTGTGTATTGTATAAGACTGCTAGCTCAACCGGAGTCTCCGTTTCACTTTACTGCCATGCTGCTGAAACATCCAGGATCATAGACACTTGGAAGGTTGGCTTTGAGTTTGTTCCAAGCTTACATCTGGTTCATTCAATATTCCTATTCCGTCCTTCCAGTTCTGACGACGGAGTTTCATGCACGCGTTTTTCATGGGTACTTGAGGTAACGTGAATTAGCAAATCAGCAAATTAACAAAACTGAAATTCAAACTTAATTTCGAAAGTCATAAAAGTAACCCCGAAAATATTTCCAGGACAATGACCTTCCAACATGGCGGTTTCATGCTGTACCAAAGTCTGAGGGTTTTGCAATTGGAACATGACCATTACGTTGCCAAACTCTATGCTTCAGGATTCAGCATGGGCGCGGTTGCTGCCATTGTAGCTTTGACTCAAATTCATACCCGTACGATCAAGGCTGTAATTACAGCCTCAGTTGTGTGCTTTGTACTTGCAGCATTAATTCTTATGATTTCTAAATCCCATGAAGAATCCGTGCGAATCCTTCGGGGTCGGCAAAACGAAGTACGTGTCAAATCGATCCGGATTAATACAATCATGTCGAGATACCGGGAAATAAGCTTGAAAATGCTTCGACCTATCACGACGAAAAATGGGCCTTTCGGCTATATTGATCGAGGATTGTTGCTGACCTTGATAGACATCATTATCAGTCAGAGTCTGGCACTACTGGTTGGCCAACAAGCTACGTAGATTAAGAGATGAGATGAACTTATCTGGAAATGTCCCTGAGAAAATACTTGCGTTGCTGTTCATATTAGAAAATAATTTGTTTCGTATTTCTATATATGTAATATATAAGTATATATATGTACGTGTATATATACATATATGTACCTATTATTCAGTATAATAATTTGTCTTGTACTGTATTATGTACATTACAATAGAGTTTTAATATTGTTACTAGGTTTATTCCAAATGATCCATGTTTATTGTTCACTAATGAAATATGCTTTGTGGAATCCATTAAATGTGAAGTAATTTTAGCAATAACATTGATTCGTAAATTCGTAAGAATCTGTAAGCGGGATAAATGTTCATGCTTTGGCTTGCACAGTAGTTTTTATAGTATTGTTGTTTAGGATGTTGTCAGGAAAGGTTCAAGGATGGAGGAAATGGCCCAACGGGGCATTTATGGCATGGATGTTCCCGGTACAATGGACTCTCTGTATAACAACCCCGAAGGAGGGCAGCCAAGTCGGACCAGTGGTGTAAAGCACTCACAGCCGTGAGGGATTGAGCGGATTCCAACCCACCTAGGACCATGCTCCACCACGCTTGGTTGCAGCGGGGAGGAAGAGAGGAGAGAGGAAGGCAAGCCAGGAGCCGAGGATGCAAATAGGCCATGACGATAAAGACTCTGGACA
>JAQGBT010005664.1:0-13872 GCA_034698585.1 Disparrhopalites patrizii
ATCAATTAAATTTAATAATAATAATAATAACTATGACACCATAGCGACGAGAGCAAATGAGGCATTTGCTTACAATACGCATTAGATACCTATAGGTATACATTTGCCTCAGATAACAGTAAGAAAAGCCCGTACACGCAGTTGAATCTCTTTACGAACTTAGCTTTTCGGTTTTACCTTATAACGGTTTTGTCTATAATGTTGGCGAAAGATCTTCGCGATAACGATGAAAATTTGCGGAATTACGAGGAGCCTCTACAGAGAGGATCGATTATGGTATCGCATTGAACCTAATTGCAACGGCAGTGCGGAATTAGAATGCCCGAATAAAACGGACAAATCGGCGGTAATTACTTTCTTACGCGTTATCTCGAGTCTATTCCCGTCATTCGTCGTTATATGTACTTATACATCCAAATAAGTCAACCCATTTTCTGGTTCTCCTTTGGATTTGATTTGCTCATTTATGAGTTCATATAAAAATACGTGACGTCTTTGCCGGCATGGTGGGTATTTTGTAACAACTACGACTGTCCAGGATGACATGAGTCATGCTTGTTATTTGTAAATACACAGCTCGGTGACGATTTCATGCTTTGACGTATGACACAATGCGTCTCACCTAATTGCACCTCAACGCATTCGTACACGCACTTTTGGAAAGATAAGATTTTTTTGGTTGAGTATATAAGAAACTCCAGTTGTCTTTTCTTGTCATTCAAACAGGGCCAACGTACCAGGACAAGAGGAGCTACAGAATTAGACGTGCAAGCAAAGCCAAATTCGAAGCCTATAGACATAGCCAGAAAGAAGCAATTCTTTGCAATTCGGGAAAAATGAAGTTTTTGGTAAGTATTTATACTAATTTTGCTGACGATACAAAATAGGGGAATGTATACGGGAATGACAAGTTGATATTGATAAGAATAGTTTGGTGTAACAAATTTTTCGTTTTGTTTTTACAGACAATTTTCGCGATCGTCCTGCTAATTGCCGTTGCTGAACTCCCCGAAGAAACAACAGGCGTGCCGGTTCCGCTACTGCCGGGCGATTTCTATGGCGACAATGCAGGAAATTTCCCTCCACCTCTGCAAATCGTGCCAAACTTCCGGGAAGCCAGAGCTTGGAATGCTTGGGGCAGGGCTGAATCCACCCAATACGGGAGATTCGGATAAAGATACATCTGCTGTCCGGGAATCACCAACTTCTCTACTTAATCATATGTGATATTTGGAAAAATTTACCAAATTTATTCCGTCAAGAAAAATTTTGTTCAACATAATTGTCCGCAATTCGTTTGTCGAACATGTAAATCCAATATTTTTGTATAATAAACCCAATATTCCTTATTAGAACATTTGGCACAAAACTGACTATACACAATCAGATGTATCTCACGTATTTAAAAATGTATTATGTATTCTCATTGGCCTTTGTCAAGTGCAAGCAAACTTATCATTTGATCATTTAGACTCATTCAGATATTTTCCGGCTTGGTACATATTGGCATGGATTTGCTAAATTCCTGAGCAAGTTGCAAGTCTTCGGGATCTTCGGCATTCGGCACTATTGGCTTTGTATGGGAAAAGATGGAAGCGAAATTTGCTGCTTTCATTGATGCAATTATCACAAAAATACGACTTCATATTTGCAAAAAATTTAAATTATTTGAGGCGAAATTTGAAATTAAGGAATTACATATTAAGGAAATTAAGGAGCCCCAATTATTTTCATCTGCGTGTAAAAATAATACTCGGGAGAATAAATTAAGCTAAAGTTGGTTTGTTGAATGGAATACCACATAGAAGCTCTGTGCAATCATATGGAGGGTGAAGTACAAAATTTGATCATATCCACGCAGTAGTAATACAACTAACTCCTTTCCGCAAAAAGTGACCATCAACCATTTCAAGCATGTAATGGCATATGATTTGCACATAATTTTATTCAAGCAAAACTCCCAAGTGACCGAAATTAATCAATCTACTTAGCCATTAAACCGCCAAATGCATATTCCTTGATCAAATCATCCGCCCTGATTATCTTCCCTTGTAAATAATTTATTCCATACAAATTGAATGAAACGGCTGAGGTACTATTCGGGTACTTCCAAATTACGTTTGGACGTGTATAATATTATGAGTACTAATACCAAGAATGACACGCATTTGGACGTGACGTATTTACTTGTTTCAAGGTAGGCTGGGATTTTCGTAATTCTAAGACTGGTCAAAGCCAGAATTTAGACGACGTACATAATTACAATGTTCAGTGACGATATACATAGAACGATTGTTTTATCTATCGTCAGAACTCATCAACATCGGAAACGCCATACGTTTTACACGATTGAGACCAAATGTTCTAACAAACATTGGTATTTGGAGAATGATAAGATTCCTCCCCGGTATATAAGAAGGTTTAATATCGCTTGGAGTCATTCATACACTGGGAAGACACCAAACAGAAAGGAACTTCAGCAATCCCATCGTTTTAATAAAGTGAAACAGACAGAGTGTAACAGCAGCCGCAAAGCATCAAACATCCGAAAAACAATCAAAATGAACTTCTTGGTAAGAATTTAAAATTATTTGAGAAAACAAATCACGTCGTTCTGGAATTAATAAGAAACGGCCTGTCTATAACAAAAATTGCAGATTTTTCGTTTTGTTTTGTAGACATTTTCCGCGATTTTGACACTTATCGTCATTGTTCACATTCCGGAGGAATCAACTGGTGTCCCCGTTCCACTTGTACCGGTATTATTGCAGGCGGAATTGTACGAGGACAATTTCCCTCCACCATTGACAAAATTCGTGCCAAACTACAGAGAGGCCCGAGCGTGGAATGCCTGGGGCAGGGCTGAATCTACCCAATATGGCAGATTTGGATGAAAATAAACTTAAACTGTGGCGGAGGAAAATGTCCCGGCTTTTACTTAATCGGTTAAAATTTGTGAAAATGAACGAGAATTCCTTTGCACCTTGAACAGTACAAAATTGCTTGCAACTCAGATATATTTATAAATGGCTGACAAATGTAACTTTATTTTTGTACAATAAAAATATTTGAGAAATTGTTAAAATCTAATTGCTATTGTTATAATTGCCTGTAGATGTAGTAGCGTCCTTTTGAAGATGGCTTTGTTACAAATTTGACGCATACACGCACGAAAACTGTAAATTTGTGCATAATAAGTGTAGCTAACAGGAACACATTTGTGAAACAGTTAAATACTAGTGCATAGCATTTCTGTATAATCCGTTGCGTATCAAATTTCCACCAGAAATGACAGCAAATACATTCGCGGCATGCTACATATGCAATTAACGCAGATCATTTTATATTATGCCAATGGCAGGAAGCAGTGAGCGTAATACAGTGGAGTCTCTCTATAGCAACACTGAAGGGAATGGCCAAAAATATTATTACAGTCGAACCTCTCTATAACGGGCTCCCTTATAACGGTTTTCTCTCTATACCGGTGACTGAAAATGCTTCCCTCATGAACTTTCTCCAGTTGTTAACATAAAATTTCCTGTTCTCTATAACGGTTTTTCGTTATAACGGGGAAAATATGCTGATTTAAGGGGAACCGTTCTTGAGAGGTTCGACTGTACAAGGAAAAGTGGCTATATAAAACGTAAAATATGTAGCTTATATATACGAAGGACGGAAAAGCAAATGTTGTTGTAATAAGACTTGTTATACAGATACTCATTTGTAAGTGCTAAGAACCGTTTACAATCGCGGTCTTATTTGTGTCTTTACACGCCATATTGCGTACAGTACGGTCTCTCTACAACATTAGATGAAAGGGGAACATTGTCACTGGAAAATGTTTTTATATACATACGGAACACACATGTGTACGTCCCATATATTGTATACGAAAAAAAAACATGTTGTTCTAAAGAAACTTGTAATCCACTCCACTGTGTATGCTTGCGTTATACGGACGCTATAAATAAACGCTTCCATAATTCAACGTTTTCAACACACGATTTCGTGGAGAGAATTTACAGATTAACAAAGAAAGCAAATACACTACATATATGCACATGCACTCATATCACCTGAACAAAATTGAAGCAAAAGGTTGAAATGAAGCCAAATTACCCGTGATTATAATACTAACTACAGTTAATTAATTTTAATTTTTAAATAAAGTTTTAGTTAATTATTTAGTATTTTTGCAAATAGTATTACAATTATTAACTGGGATTAGAATTAATTATAATGACAATATCACAATATGATCATGATTAATAGTTACTAATACAGTCGACTCTCTCTATACCAGTCTCCTTCATAACAGTACTCTCGCTATTGCAGCAGCAAAAAATGCTCCCCTGAGAATCTTTCTCCAATTGCTAACATAGAAATGTCTGTTCTCTATAACAGTTTTTCACCATAACAAGCGAAAATTGATGCTTTATAGGGTGCTGTTATAGCGAGAGTAGACTGTACTATAGTTAGTATAATAACTTTGGCGGCACTAAAACGTACTCATATCATAAATGACAAAAAAGTCATATTGCCGAAGTGTTGTTCCTAATTAGTCTTGATTT
This sequence comes from Disparrhopalites patrizii, assembly GCA_034698585.1. Lineage (NCBI taxonomy): Eukaryota > Metazoa > Arthropoda > Collembola > Symphypleona > Sminthuridae > Disparrhopalites > Disparrhopalites patrizii. Next base: position 4,572 of record JAQGBT010005664.1, read on the forward strand.
AATTTCGTTGAGAACAGTGTATACATAGTTAGAGCTAGTTTTAGGATGCGTAATATACGTGACGTCGTCAAAATATGAGCTAATGCAGGGTTTTTCGTAAATCACACACACACACATCACCATATGTACATACATACATCACAAAAGCTATTAGTCATTTCAAAGGCAACAATAATATGTGTTTGCTACAGGACATGCACATTACATATAACTATACATATAAAACCCATCAACGTCACAGATGGATCACTTTTACCTAAAAGTGTTTCAATAATACTACGCACGCTATTTTGAAGGAAGATAAGATTTTCTATCGTGTATATATAAGCAGACTCGGAATCTGCTTTTGTCATTCAAACACGACGAGGCAGCAAGAGAACTAACTACCTTACTATAATACTTACAAAGCCACCGTGAAATCGAACAACCTGAGCCATACCACGTACTCCCGAACTACAAACAAAATGAAGCTCTTGGTAAGAATACAAATTTATTTCCGAAACAACATCGAACCACCTTTGGTAATAACAGTTTCAATTGATTAGAACAGCTTTGTCTAAGTTTTCTATTTGTTTTTTCCAGGCACTGTTCACGATTTTACTGCTCATTGTCATTGCTCACATTCCTGAAGAAGCAGCTGGAGTGCCAATTCAAATTTCACCAATGGTACTACACGCGGACATGTACGGACCGAATTTCATTCCGCCGTTGACGGGATTCATGCCAAACTACAGGGAAGGCCGGGCCTGGAATGCTTGGGGCAAAGCTGACTCCGTTCAATACGGAAGATTCGGATAAACCCAGCATGTTATTCCCATTGAAATCCCAACAACAATACTTAATACTGTGATACCTACAAACATCGCCGGAATTTGTATTTAAAAACATGTTTGGCAACAAACGAAATATCGCAATAAAATGCATTATATTTTTGTATAATACATACTGTGACTTGAATATGAAAAGGATCAACCTTATTTCACTGCGTACATGTATGCTTATCAGTTATTGGCGAGCATAAATATGACCTACATGCACCATGTTAGTAGAAGTGCATCCAAAAATTTTGGTTCAGCAGCGATTACTTGTGCTGTTTATGCATTTTGAAAGGGAAATTGATTCATTGATTTAAGGCCATAAGTCTAACTTTCACGTAAGTTACTGCTAAACCAGTTTTGCTAGCGTGCCAGAAGGACAATGTATTCGCACCGAGTAGCTGTGTCTGATACAAATCACTTGCTACAATGAGTTTTGTTTATACGTTAAATTTAATTTAATTTCAAATAGCTTAATAAAGGGCGTATCAAAAAAAAACTCACACATTTTCCAGTCACCCAGAATTCCTGCTATCCTTTAACAAAGCGGACATACCAAAAATCTGCAGAGTAGTTGAGTTTTTCAACTCGCTCGTAATCCACCAGTATCCTACACACTTTATCAGATTTGGACAACCGGCAAAAAGGGCATGTATAAAGCGAGAAGGAATACATATTGCTGAAAGGAAATGCGTAAATGCGATTGTAGTTGTCGCATTTCATATCGTGGTGCTTTACTTTAGTTCCATTTATGTAATGGGAAAAATTTACTGATTTACGACCAACCGCTGTAGAGAGAAACTGTACATGTAATGTACTAAACGTAGTATGCTTGCAAAGGAAATTCGGCATTCTAGTTCCTCAAGAAAGCCAACAAATAGACGATAGTTACGCCGACGTAAGAGCTATCATAGTTCTTAAACTTAAACACATTCCTGAATGTTCTGGTTCTGTGTTGGTTTTAATTTGGTCACGATGAGTGTGAACAAAAATATGTGACGTCTTTGGAGGCATGTTGGGAAATTTCTAACAAATACGACCGTCCAACATAACAAAGATAGCACTGGTAATTCGTAGAATACGAAGGCCGATGACGATACCATTCTACGGCTAAACTAGAACCCATCAAAGCTACAATGCGTTTCTACTTAAGTGATTACAGCTAACTTGTACTACAGGTTACCTTGGAAAGATAAGATTTGCATATATAAGCAAGCTTGAAATCTTGGCACTCAAACACATCCAAAGCACCAGTACAAGAAGAAGTAATTACAACAATAGGCGCTCCAGTAAATCCCATAACAAGGCATACAGACAGCCACTAAACATTGGATCTCAGAAATACGAACAGAATGAAGTTCTTGGTAAGAATTTAAATACATTTTTGTGGCCATGCCACATTATTCGGAAAGAACAAGCTTATTACAATTATAAAGTATTTGGCTGAACAAATTTTTCGTTTGTTTTTACAGACAATTTTCGCCATCGTCGTACTAATTTCCGTCGCTCACCTCCCGGAAGAGACAACAGGCGTGCCGGTTCCGCTACTACCGGGCGATTTCTATGGAGGCAATGCAGGAAATTTCCCTCCACCTCTGCAAATCGTGCCAAACTTCCGGGAAGCCAGAGCTTGGAATGCTTGGGGCAGGGCTGAATCCACCCAATACGGGAGATTCGGCTAAAGATACATTTTCTGTCCGGGAATCACCATCTTCTCTACTTAATCATATGTGATATTTGAACAAATTTACAAAATGTATTCCGTTAAGAAAAATTGTGTACAACAAAGACTGTGTCAATTTGTGTATAAAATGTAAACTAAATATTTTTGTAAAATAATAAAAAAAACAAATTTGCTGAAAACTGCACCATACTATCTGTAATTAGAATTTGTTGTGCAAATGGCAAAATGGAAGTCCCGGGGAAGGATCTCGAGTGAAATTCATTTCTCTTTTTATCAAAGTTAATGAAAACGTATCTGTCATCTTAGGCTTATTCAAGCATCTTCCTACTTTGTAAAATTATATCGATTTGCAAACTTCTCGAGCAAGTTACAACTCAATACTTTAGGTACTATTTACCTTATATGTGAAAATAGACGATGGGATTGAAACGCGTCCGCGTAATTTTTAAACGGAAATATTGTAAATAAAAACCTGTATCAATTCTGAAGGCTTCATTTCTTTACATTTCAACGAGCTAGTGCTGGAATGTATGCGCTTTGTCATATAAAAATTGTAAGCGGGAGGGTTGCGTTTTTCGGAGAACATGCAACATCCCTGACACTAAAAATCCGAGTTCTTGGTCAGAGACAATCTTTTTTACATTAGATTTTCCGAAATTGCATTCCTTATCATTAAAAACATATGTGGCTGTCCCGATTTAATTAATTATTTACATAATTATGTGAATTATGAATTATTTATGTGATGTGGGGACATACAAGCACATACATACAGTGCACTCTGTCTATAACGACCCTGAAGGGAAGGGCACAAATGATTGTTACATGGAAAAGGAGAATATCAAATATCAATATGGAATAAAAAAAATCAAACTCAATTTACAACTACGTATGTATTTGCAATAATATTGCAAGTTTGGTCACATTTTAGACATATTATGTGATATACTTTCATCAGTGATAAATAATTAGTGATAAATTATCACTAACAACAAATTATAAGGGAAAGTAATTTCAATTATATATTAAAATTAAAAGAAGCTTATAAGTCGACTCTCACTATAACAGCACCCTATAAAGCATCAAATATCGCTTGTTATAGCGAAAAACTGTTATAAAGAATAGACATTTTTACGTTAACAATTGGAGAAAGTTTTTGAGGAGAGCATTTTTTGCTGCTGCTATAGCGAGAGTACTGTTATAAAGGGGACCGTTATAAAGAGAGTCGACTGTATACGGATTGGAAGAATAGGGATTAGACTGAAACATTTTTCAATTTGTACAAACTTCAATATGTAATGTACAAGTGCGAATATTTGGTAAAGGACTTTATCATTCAACGGACAGTGAATTTACTCCAGCCAAAACAAATATCGACCCTGTTTTGCATGATCACTCATAATTGTCCTTTCCGTAGCCCATTCTCAACTCAATTAGAATCACAAGTGAGTGTGTGGGTAAGTTGTAGTTACAATTGAACAAGTACAAAGTACGAGAGCTGTAAAAGATTCTCTACTCACAACAAAAAAACTCGCATGCGAGCACGTAAAAAATTGTCCATCGCGACAAAGATTCCTCTCAAGGCCTCTTGTTAAAAGTCATGTGCTTTTGCATTTGCCCAGAATTTTGATTATGTAATCAATCTGACTATCTGACAAAGAAATGATAAGAGGAAGCCTGCCCAAGAGAACTGTAGAGACAGGGATTTTATCCATGAAAGTACTAAATACATAGGCTGTAGACGAATTAGTGTGGTTCGTGTTTTAGGACAGGAATCATCGCCAGAGTTTCGCATTGATTCGTTTCTTAAGGACAGAAAAATGATAGTTTTTGTGGATTAATAAAAAGAAAGGACAGTAAAATAATTAATACCATGATTTCTGCGACAGGTCTATTGCTAGCGGTGGCGGTCAGCGTAATTATTTACAAGCTGTTTTTTGGGGACCATGGAAAAAATTTCCCTAAAGGTGATTTTTATGTTTTTTTTTACAAAAACATATATAAATCCTTTTCTCTTTGAACTCAAATGCTCACAGAATTGTTTTGTATAGTAAATAAATATCCGGGTTTTGTTTGCAGGTCCATTTCCTCTGCCCGTCCTCGGAAATGCTCTCTCCTTGCGGGGGAACTTCGCCGAAACGATGTTCAACTGGTACAAAAAATATGGAGACATTTACCTCATGTACTTTGGCAGGGAAAGGTACGTTTATTAAATATGACCTATCGATAAATTATGCAAACAGCGGAGTCCCGCTATAAATTAAACGTCATGGCAGCTTTTCTGTTCAAAGTAAAAAAAAAAATACACTAAAACAACCCACTTTTAATATTGGAGCAGGTAAAACTCCTATAATTTGGATTCTAATATTCGAATTATTCGAATCTTAATACGGACATGCGGATGTGGGAAAAAAAATTATGCATCAAATTGATTTTTTGGTTTAATTGGTATTCTAATAGTTCAAAAATAAGAATTTTTGACGAAATGAATATTTTTTCTTACATAATCAATTTCAGATGATACAAATATTTTTAAGCTAAATAATGTCTTGAAAATTATGAAAAGCAGCCTTTTGGGAACTTTGCAAATTATAGCCTTTCAAAAAACTAATTCTAATTGTTTGCCCTATAATTCTGCCCTACTATTGCGTAAATGTATTAGTGAGTCTTTTTGTGTGAAAATGACTAATTTAATGCTTTTATCACAATAAAAACCATTCAAAAATCTCTTCAATAATTTTACCCTTAAATTTTAAGCTAAAAACAAAGCTTCGCAAATTAATTTTGGTCCATGAAGGCAGGATCAATTAATGTAGCTGAACATTCTAGTTTTTTAACTTGGCGCGGAAAAATCACTATCTAGACCAATTCATATTTAATATTAATGAGGCTATTTTCCATTTGAATTTACACTTGGGCTAATTGCCACCTTTCATTTCAGGTGCTTCGTAGTCAATGACCTGAAATTGGCCAAAGAAGTTTTCAATGAGCCCAAATTTTCCGCGCGTCCCGACAATGCACTTATCCGGGCGGTGACCAAAAACCGCCCAGCAGGTAATTTTGAAATATTATGTCCCTTTTAAAAAAGGACGTAATCATGTAATATTCCTCTTGCTTCATTTATTTCATTTTTCTGAAGTATTTTTCTTTGCTTTTATGAAAATATGCCGTTATTCTAAAGTTTTTTCAAGATATTTTCATAAAATTCTGTCTCTTCCTTTGGTTTCTCTATATAAAAAAAGTTCTCAAAAATATGTCCTTTTTATTATCGTTTATTATGGGTGAACTGCACCATATCAAAACTATTCGTAATTCTCAGAACGGATTAAGAAAATATTCTTTCAAAATCATATTCGCCCCGTAGGAATACTAAATTCGTCCGGGCAGGTGTGGGCAGAGCAGCGGCGCTTTACCCTTCGCCATCTCCGGGATTTCGGTTTTGGGAAGAGCGGCGGGGAGGAGATGATCGTGGAAGAACTGAAGGAATTCCTGGACAAGTTGGGGAAGGACGTCGGACAGCCCATGATCATCAATCGGACCCAGCAAATGGCTGTGCTCAACACTCTGTGGCAGATCATGGCCGGCGTTCGGTATGAGCAGGATGACCCCCGCCTGTGGTCCGTTTTTAATCAGAATGAAAAGTGAGTTTTTTCGTTGGCATAGAATTGCACTTACACACCGTCGCTGACGAGTGTGCAACAGTCGAAGCTCTCTATAACGGTTCCCCTAAAATCAGCATATTTTCCCGTTATAACGAAAAACCGTTATAGAGAAAAGAAATTTCTATGTTAACAATAGGAGAAAGTTTTTGAGGGAAGCATTTTCAGTCGCCGGTATAGAGAGAAAATCGTTATAAGGGAGCCCGTTATAGAGAGGTTCGACTGTACATGTTTATGTTATAATTATACCGTTTTGCCCACAAAAGTTCTTGTATACGAAGCATTAATCACACAATGAAACTATACAAATATCTGCATAGATTCGCAAAAACGGCGGCAAAAAATCCAATCCTTGTCTTCGTCCCGAATTTGGCCGTTAAGTTCCCAAAAATATCGGGCTGGAATACTATAGTGAAGCTTGTGGATGAAATGAATGCCATTGTGAATGGTCACGTAGACCACCATCAAAAGACATTTCCAGAGGATGGGGTACCTCGAGACTTCATTGACAGTTATATCACGGAAATAAATGCGACCAAAGATCCACAATCAAGCTTCTACAAAGATTCTGGATGTAAGTTCGGCCCAATACAAGTTATTTATTCTACCGCAAAATTGAATTCTCAATGAACGTTTATATAATTGCAACTTGTATTTTCATGCAGATCAAAATCTGGCAATTGTTATACAGGATCTCTTTGGGGCTGGATTTGATACAGTGACTTCTACAGTGTCCTGGATCACCCTGTATTTGGTCAAACACCAGTACGTTCAGAAGAAACTGCAGGCGGAAATGGACCAAGTTGTTGGGAAAAATCGCTTCCCATCACTTTCCGATCGTCCATCGTAGGTTTTTATTTTTCACAATTTACATACTCGCATTATCACTTACGTTACGATTTGATACAGTTATGATTGCCGTGTATTTCACCAAAATTTTGCTCCTATAAAATATCTTCAATTGCTTTTTGTCCCTCCAAACGTTTTATGATGCAAAATACAGTGGAATCTCTCTATAACAACACTCAAGAGAACGGCGAAAAATATTGTTACAGCGAAAAGTTGTTATATAGAACATCAAATATGTATCTTATATGTACACAAGGCAGAAAAAATAATATTGTTATAAAGAAATGTTGTTATAAAAAGACTTGCTATAGAGAGACTCCCCTGTATCTTTCCCATATTTTTGCTTTTTAAAAATTCATCATTGTCATCTTTCCAGAATGCCTTACGCGGAAGCTGTTATCGCGGAAACCATGCGCATCGCCACCCTCTTGCCCATCAGCCTCTTCCACGTGGCGGCGGAGGACACCAAAATCCGGGAATATGACGTGCCCAAAGGCAGCTGGGTCCTCTGTCCCCCAGCCGTGTTTCATCAGGACGAGAAAATTTTTCCCAATCCAACTCAATTCAAGCCGGAGAGATTCCTGAGTGAGGATGGGAAGAAATTTTATAAGCACGAAGCCGTCGTTCCCTTCGGTTTCGGCAAAAGGGTTTGCCTCGGAGAGACTTTGGCCAGAGACGAAGTATTCCTCTTTGTAACGCATATCTTCCATCGATTTACCATCGTCCCAGCCCCAGCCAATCCCGTCATCGATGCAACCCCTAATCCTGGGATTTCCGCGTCTCCTCGGGACTATGAGTGCATTTTGAGTGAAAGACTGTAAAGGGAGATTTTGTACTATGCATGTACATTTAATTGTTTGAGTTCTCTGGGAAATCTTGTTTTTTGACGTAAGTAATGGCTTTATGTCTGTCTATCATTAATAAAATTTGAGCTATAATGATATGGGATGGCAACGATTCGATTCTGTATCTGATTTTTCGATTCAATTCAAATACTTGAAGGTTTGATTCCGGTGACTCGAATGGAATAATTCAACTCCAGACAAGACGTAGATTGGATAATAAAATTTATCCAAAATTTACTGAAGCCTTACTTTACGTCCATTTATGTAACGGGAAAAATTTACTGATTTACGAGCAACCGTTATAGAGAGAAACTGTACAAGTAATGTGCTAAACGTAGCATGCATGCAAAGGAAATTCGACATTCCACTTCCTCAAGGAAGCTAACAAATAGGCGATAATTACGCCGACGGAGGAGCTATCATAGCTCTTAAACTGAACAAATTCCTGAATGTTCTGGTTTTGTGTTGGTTTTAATTTGGTCACGATGAATGTGGACAAAAATGCGTGACGTCTGGGGGACGACAAGCTGGGATTTTCATAATTGTTGACCATACTTAGAACAGCCATGCTTACGCTCACACGTACCTTAAGTAATGACAAGGCACAGTGACGATAGAACACTTTACTGAGAATTCAAAAACATAAGATATGAGGCATTGTTATCTATACCTCTGAACACACTTATCGTCACTACGAAGAGACGACAAAATTTCTCGCTCAGTATATAAGCAGACCCCAAATCGCATCTGGTCATCCAAACCAGAACAAGACACAAACAGGACAAGAGCTACAACAATAACTGCTCCATCGTAAAGAAAAATACAAATCTCATATCCAGAGTCGTAACATTTTATACTCCCGAACTACAAACAAAATGAAGCTCTTGGTAAGAATACAAATTTATGTCCAAAATAATATCGAATAACATTTGGTAATAACAAGCGTTTGAATTGATTAGAGCATCTTTGTCTAACCAATTTTTCTATTTGTTTTTTCCGCAGGCACTGTTCACGATTTTACTGCTCATCGCCATTGCTCACATTCCTGAAGAAGCAGCTGGAATGCCAATTCAAATTTCACCAATGGAAATACACGCGGACATATACGAACCAAATTTCCAGCCGCCGTTAACGGGACTCATGCCAAACTACAGGGAAGGCCGGACGTGGAATGCTTGGGGCAAGGCGGACTCCGTTCAATACGGAAGATTCGGATAAACCCACCATGTTATTCTCATTGCAATCCCAGCAACAATACTTAATACTGTGATACCTGCAAGCATCGACAGAGCTTGTATTTAAAAACACTATGTTTGGCAACAAACGATTTATATCAATAAAATGCAATTTAGTTTTGTATAATACGTGCTGATACTTGAGTTTGAAAAGGATACATACATCACTGCGCATACATGTTTGCATATTGGTTACAGGTGAGCATAAATATGA
>JAQGBT010005665.1:0-13870 GCA_034698585.1 Disparrhopalites patrizii
AACCTTGGCCCTTTTGTCTGGTGAAATTGAAGACGTTATTGAAACTTGTGCAGACGAACCTACTGGAGGTTAAGAAGTAGTGTACTGCGTTTCCAAATTTTATCAAAGAGTTTCTGCTGTCAACCGGCTGCCAAAACTGAGAGATCCCGGAATTAGCTGGGTGAAGCTAGTTCTGCAGTTCATCGAAACTTGGATGATTTAGCATCCGTAAAAACACTTCCAAAATGCTTCCGAAAAATTGGCAAACATGGATTTTTGTCGCTACTTTATCTACGTATCTATTTGTTGCCGTGGGAGCTCTTCCATCGGGCGCAAATACTGATTTGGAATTTGGACAACATGACACAAATGGAAAACCTGCCGGACGATGTGAACCAATTACGATTCCAATGTGCACGAGGTATTTTTCATATTAAAACTATGCATTTGAATGGATGGTTTCATTGAATTGAACACATATGTAGCGAATGTAATACAAGTAAATGCCAAAATAAATACTTAAATTATTTATGCTAATGAATGATTACTTTTTGGTTGGTTTTGCAGTTTGCCATACAACATGAGGTAAGCCAAGATATTTCATGACATTTTCTATGCTGGCTTAAAAAAATAATTGTTGGAATAATTGTTTTTATTGAATTGTGGCTTAATGTATGGCTTAATGTGTGTGTATTTATTGTGTCAATAAAGCTATCTGCCAAATTTAATGGGCCACAGCACACAAGAAGAGGCTGGGTATGAAGTTCACCAATATTACGCGCTTGTAAAAGTAAGTCTGGATCTTATTTTTGTGGCACTTAGGTACATTTAGAGTTGAAGGAATTACCTTTTTTTTTGTTATTATTACGTAGGTACAATGTAGCCCAGCTCTGAAAATATTCCTATGTGCCTTATACGCCCCAGTGTGTAACATTCTACATCAAGTAAGTTGTATTTTCAGTATTTTAAGTAAGTTATACTAGCATATATCAAGCTTTCGTGTGTGTATATGTATTAGTGTTTATTATATAAGATATATGTAAGTAGTAAGTATAATACTATATCGAAATTTGTTCGCATGTTGTCTAAATTCAAATTGCTTGTTTGTATGTATGTATTTTTAGGCACTCCCACCATGCCGATCACTTTGCGAAACAGCGCGAGCTGGGTGTGAGCACGTAATGAAATCTTTTGGCTTTGAATGGCCTGAAAATTTGGATTGTTCAAATTTCCATGAAACCGAGTTATGTGTTGGGGGTGACATTGCGGCCTCCACTGAGACCTCTCCTGGCCGAATCCATCACTCAACAACGTACAATAACACGATCTGGAAAACTGCACAAGATTCATTAGATGTGAAATCAAGCAAAACCAGTAAAGGAAGTGTTTGTAAGTAAATCGTGCAATTTCTAATGTATTTCCAGGCTTTGGTTTATTTGTTCGTTATTAACGTGTACATTCGATCCTGTCAAACAGATGGACCACAAGAGCTTCAGTGTCCGGGAGACTGGCACAAACCCGAACATTCAATTGGGCATGAGTTAAAGGATTGTGGTATACCATGTTCATTGTTCCCTCAGAAAGACAAGCAACTAGGCGTCATCATTGTATGCGTCGTTGCGGCAGTCACCTTGCTTTCATCTCTATTTACTATTATCACCGCTTGTCTGGATCCAAGCCGATTTCAATACCCAGAAAGAGCTATTGTTCACATTGCTCTTTGTTACATGGCGTTGGCAATCGGTTATTTGTGTGGGGTACGTGTTTTAATTATTTTATGCATGGCTTTGCTGCATCGAGGTAACTCGTAACGTTAGCTTCTGCCGAACAATATGTACACTGTTAACTGTTACCATTATAGTTATAATTAATACCGCTTTCAGGCAATCTGGGGGAGAGAAATGAACTGCAGTGATGGATTTATTGTCTTCGGACCCGGTGTTGCAAGTTGCACATTACTCTTCATGTTTGTTTACTTTTGGACATTTGCCTCCCATATTTGGTAATTATTTAAAAATCGTATGTATATCTGTTGATCACTCTTTTTGTTATTACATAAATGCCTTATTATTTTCTGCTAGGTGGGTATTATTATCATTCACTTGGTATCTCTCCGCTGGATTAAAATGGGGCGGTGAAGCCATCGCCGCATACGCATTGTATTTTCATTTGGCTGCCTGGGGTATATCAGCATTTCTGACCATGGCTGCAGTTGCTCTTGGATTTGTGGAAGGAGACCCATTAGCCGGACCTTGCTCTCTTGGTTTACAGCGATCACCTCAACTACAATATCTCATGTAATAATAGTTCAGAAGTGTTGTTGCAACACACGATGTTTAAATTTACTATATTATGTATGTTTCTGTGGATTCAGACTCTCTGAGTTGCAGTGCGTACTTTCACGAAGTGGTAAAAATGAGAATACAGGCATTATTTAATACGAAATATTTTTATTTTAGGTTGTACCCGTTATTGGGCCTATTGGTACTTGGTATCATATTTATCATCATGGGATTTCATGCACTCTTCCGGATCCGGCGTGAGATCAAACGCTCGGCTACTGTAACTTCTGGTAGTGACATGTTGTCAACAGGCGGACAGCGTTCGCTTTTGTGGGATACGCAACACGATAATAATTTGGTGGTAAGAGCAGGAGCTACGCGGCTAGAACTATTAATGGTGAGTTTACTCGTTTACTGCGGAAAATTTTTGTTTGTATGCGAATGCATAAAACAACAGAATTAATTTTGGGCAGAATTTTATAGCTATTAAAATATTAAAACTTTAATGTGTTTTAGTGCCGAATCGGAGTTTTTTCTGTGTTGTACATTGTCCCAGCAATCCTGTTCATTTCATCGCTGTACTACATCTCCACTCCGGTATCAAAAGGAGGAGTTTTGGTGTCCTCTATCGGTTCGGGTCGGAAAAACACACAGATGTTATTCGTTGCCCTTCTGACGAGGTGATTGCAGATGGAAATTGACAATAAAAATTAAATCAACTGAAAGCTGTTCCAGTATTATAATATTTATGTTTTATTTACCAGGTATATTTCAAACCTAACATTCGGCTGCGTTTTGGTGGTGTGGGTATTAAGCAAGAAAACTTTTGTGACGTGGAGAAATGGTTGTTGCAGAACCCCGTCAAAGTAATGTTGATGATGGACACAACTTGCAACGAAGACTGCCAACGCCAACCAAATGCCAATGTTTCAACTTACTACAATACAAGCCAAAAGTACGCTTATGCGTTGTCGCATCTGATGTTACTTAACCTCCTAGAAATGGAGTTTAGCTACTTCCTGTTGTGTGTAAATGTTTCATCATAATGAATCGGAATGGTGTAAAAACATTTCAGTGTTATAACGTTATGAGCCATTACTGTTAAGTTAATTGTTAGGATATCCGTTGTGTACTATACAGGATGGCTGAAAGCCTGTGTAAGTGTAAATGCAAAATTGAATATGTATAAAAATTGTTTCGTATACTAGCAACTGACTTTGCTTAGCTTCCAGAACCAACTAATATACCTATTTGTGTATTATACTTTATAATACTATTGAAAGTTGAAATTTCTGCGACATACATGCAGGAGTGCAGGAATGCAGGAATGCAGGAGTGACAAAAAAGTGCCTTGTAAAAGACGTAACATAGTTGTTGTTGCGTATCGTCCGTATTGCCCCCAAGTTTGAAGACGTGAAGAGAGACCACATATGGGTGGGAAAAATGTTACGAATGCCTTGAATGTAAGTTTTTGCTACGATCTTATAACTAATGTTGAATGTACATATTTATTGCATTTTTGTGTGTGTATTTATTTTGATTACGTAATACTAATAGAAATGTATGTAGTTGACATTAAAATAACATTATCGTGCCTAAGATATCGATTTTCGGCCCCTATGTAAATTACCTACTTTTACCGCCACAAAGAACCATGCTGTCCCTTGACCATAATACTTGTAATAATTTTGCTTGTGTAGCAAGAAACAATTGGGACAAAAGCCTTTGGCACAAGTTGTCAAAGAAATATAATATATGTATGTATGTACTTTGTACATATTATAGTTGAAGATCCCGCAGCTATTACGTTACCTTGTTTTTGTACTTGAACATCAGCAGCCTAAACGCTACTTGTTTTTATAGTTGGTCGTTCTATACATTATTGGAATTAGTGGAAGTTTGTGTTGTATGCACGAAAACTTTTGAAGAGGCGGTCAGTACCAAATAGAGGTTCAATCTCAACAAATCTCTGACAGCTCATTATTGTCAATAAAAATAACATTAAAAATAATGTTTCGCCAATTGTTACTGTTATAAATTGTAAAATACGATAGTATTCTATTCTATAAAGTATGTATAATCCGACCAAAGCTCTACTCAACTTGGGTAATTTGTATTGTACTTTACTGTTGACTGTTGACAGCTCTAGATGTAAAAAAAAAATATTTGTAGCTACATATTCCGCAAACGTTTCTCTACTTAATACATGTTGATCTCTGTTACTTATTTTTTTAAACTTTGCACGTGGAGTCATCCAAAAATGTTGAACAACCCTGTATACACAGATGCTTATGTATTCGAATAACTTGTACAGATAACTGTTTGTGGCGCTGCCACCTCAACGATGGATTTAGCTTGAACAGCAGCCATTTTGGTATTTGGGCTTCCAATTTGAGACCACGAAATAATAGGTAATTTACAGCTGTTACTTTTTGTATTGATAATTTATAGCTGTTTTGTCAATACCCATTCTTAACCGTAACGATTTACCGGAAGGTCCGGCCAACTGTTAACATTTAAGAGATTTTTGGGTGACTCCACTGTAATTACTAATTAAACTTTATTCTTACATTCGTAGGCCGTGATAACTATATGTAAACGATCAAAATAAAGCGTTTTTAAAATTGTTATTGACGTCATTTTTTAATATACGTATTGTCTTCTTCACTGTTATATTTGTGCTCCATTCCTGTGCATCAAAAAAGCTTTAAATGTTTGAAAATATCGGGGGAGAATCAGACCTCAGAACATCAGTTCATGTCCTAATTATTGGCAATTATCTCTTTCGTGTCACGGGTGATGTCACGGAAACCATTACGAGGCTGCTGGAGTCATTTGATAAAAGTAAAGGGAAACAATGAAATTATGGACACATTAAAGACATGAACCTGAAATGGAGATCAAGAAGCGCGAAAATCAGAAAAAAAGGGCATTTAATCAAATGCTTAAACTACCTAATTCACGAATTTATTAATTAGAATGATTATGCTCATTTTTGCGATCATTAAGCACCTATCTTCATGAGGGCAATTACCTTCACAAGGATTTTTTAATATACCTTGATTACGGTATAATACGTTAATTAGATCATGCGTAGTGGAGAGCCAGGAGTGAATTGATTCGTTGAATGTTGAATCTGATTTGCGATTGGCCACTATCTTGTACCAATCCCAGTCTAACTTTAATGTTAATATACCTTTGGCAACACTATTAGTTCCGTGACTAATGTGATTGTATAGCATTGAAAAAAATCCAATAACAAAATGGGCAAAAAAACGGCTGGCCGTAAGCACCTGTTTTTCGTCAAAACAATATAAAACGCATTTTCTGTCGTTGCATTTTGGTCCTTGAAGGTAGAAGTTCATTTTCAAGAGCAGCGGGTTTGCTGATTCATGATTCATTTAACTATCCTCGAATTTCTTGGATGATCAGTCAGGCGCTCCAGTTTTTTGAGACATATCAACATATTATTATTCATATTCTAGAAAATCTGCATTTTTTGATAAATACCGTGAATGTGAAACATTTTCTGCATTTCACACTTGGCAGCACACAGCATTCTTGTGTAGAGTGAATTCCTTTGAAAAAAAAATACTTGAGTATGAGATGGATCCTTTCACCCGCACCAAGTTCGACGAAGACGATTATGAACCACCAGGGTCATTTTTTTGCAGTTTCGGTGTACCAGAAGAATCTTTGAACGAAATGTTTTTCCCTATCAAGCCACCGAATAAACGGACTTTGTACTCCGTCGCATTATCACCCAATTTGGTTTCTGGAGCACCGGTCATGGTCAATTTCGAGTGGAGTCAACGGAAACTTCATATTTCAGCATATGAAGATGAGCCCAGTATTGAGTGTTTGATCAACGAAATTGAAGATTACGTGCCAAATGGTAGGTCATCGTAGCGATATTTTTCCGGGTTTGTGTCAGTTTCAAGCTTTGAAGACTTATAAAAGTTGATTGATTTTCTCAATCGCTGTGGCTGTGGTATCGTTGAACGTGATATGTACCTTATTAGCTGATTACCCTGAATGTTTGGAGACCGGCTTTAGACTTTTCTAGTTTTATTAATCTTAAATTACATTTTTTATTTGATCATTCAAGTATTAATATTGGTTGTGTTGAATTGTGTAGCCCCAAGACTGACCAGAACGCCGGATTTGGATGAAATTGTCTTGGCCCCGTATGACGACTCTTATTATCGGGCTGTGGTTCAAGCTGTCCTCAAAAATAAGGTTTACGTTCAATTCCTGGATTATGGGGATGAAGCCGTCGTGCATCAATCTCAATTGGTGGAGTTGAATCCAGAGATTAATTTGGTTAGTCCAGAAACAACAAAATTTAAATTGTTACCGACCATTGTGTTGGATTGGATTGTCTGGTAAATTGGTAAATGAGCTGTTCCTTTTGGTGAAGCATCCAATTTACGGGGTTACTTTGCTGGTGGAGAACATTCCGGAAGAGCTACCCAATATTGATAGCCAGCGACTGGAGCAAATATTACGTGCTGGGGGCTATGTGAGTGTGGTAAGTCTTTGCTTGATCAATCTTCTAAATAATTAAAAATATGTGTTAAGCTTTGAGTAGGACTGTGTATTCTGTAATGTACATATAAACCACCCGTAGTTTAACTGATAACTGCTCTTTCTCGATACTGTCTTCACCACGACACGGCTAAATATGTTCGGGTTGAATTTTTTCTGAAGAAGTACTAATTATGGGGATGTGTTGCCGTTTAGGAAAAAATGGAGAGGTTCACCTGGACTGGAGACATTCAAATGCTAATTTTGGACAAACGTTGGAGTCAGTTGGTGATTGCAAAAACCAAAGATGTTTTGCAGAAGAGAGCTGATGGAAGACAACCCCTTGATCGCCTTTCAAGATAAAAGGTGGTTAACCAAGAAGTTACTTGGTTTGACCTGTGTGGTATCGTGCTGTGACTCATAACTTTAATGGAACGGTTTGTTTTTTGTTGATTTTAGCAGTTATTAGTAATAATCAGTAATACTAATATTTAGTTTCATTCACAGTGTCGCTGAGTTCTGTACTTGCTGTACAGAGTGAAATACTATTTTTACTAAAACGTTGATAAAGATAAAAGTAATTAACGTTATAAAACGATGTTACACCTACCCCTGCGTGTGGTGGACAGATGACGAATAAATTAGAAACCTGATTGTGCAACTTGTAATTTTTTTCATTTTATTGAATTTACAATAATTAATCTTCACATTTCACAACGAAATATGTAAGTTTCATTTGTCTCTTGTCACTGTATCCCAATTCGAGCACCAGTGTCCAAAATATGTATTGTTTTTTCTACTTCACTACTTCAATAATTTGTTAGGATTTGTGATATATGCAATGTTATATATAGAATAGTTGGATACTCACGTCGTGACGTATCTTGAAATTTGTAAGTAGCAATATAAATTTGATTTATGTAGAGTCAATCACACTGTCATGCAGATTATTATTCTTTTGAGGACTAAATCTAGGTAACTGCATGACAGTTTTTGCGATTGTTGGTACATGAATGTACTTATATATTGTGTGTATCATGTATTTTTAGCAAATACACCTTCATTGTGGATACATTGGCTTGGTTAATTCTTTTTAAAACGAATTTAAGAATTTCTAATCTAAGTAATCATAATTAGTTCCTATTCTACGATGTACCTTCATCTTGATGAGATCAATTAGGAATGTACGTATTTTTGGAGTTTTGGACTAGCGATTACTTAAAAAAAGGCCGAAACAAGGGAATGTCATTTGTTTCATGGAAATAAAATATAACAATTAATACTAACAATAACAATAAGTAAGTAGGACCTGAATTTAAATATGTAACAAAATATATTTCATGGTTTGTACCAGCTTTTGTTAATACTTTGGAATATTTTCAAAAATGTAACATGTAACCGCTAACTTTTGGCTTTAATAATGTAATAATTACATGTTTTATAGTCTCTTGTTTATGTTTTTTTTTTTTTGGAATTATGATACATGGGAATTGTGTCTTATGTTTTGCCTCTGAATCTCTTCCTCCCTCCGCCTGCCAATGGAGTACTCTAAGTAACTCAAATATCCATCCCGATTTAAGTCATCCTCTGCAAGAACTTTATCAATCAAATCTGAAACGACACAAATCACATTTCACTTCATACATTTCCTTTTTCCTTCCCTTTTGACAAATATCATTAGGAACTGAAGGGAAAGGAACTCAATTTCTCCGTGGTTATTCTATTTAGTATAGGAAGCAAGTAAAGTGGCAGAAGTATTTTTTTTGGCTTTATCAAGACGGAATGAGTTAGCGAAGACGTATACAAGTACTTACAAAAAGACATAGTTTTCTATTACTAGAGAAAGGCTGGCTCATTACAGGTTTATTATTTGCTAATCTAAAGTAGAGAGAAAAAAAAGCTTAATTCTAATATTAGATGCTATGCTGTTGCAATGGTTCAGATGAGGAAGCTTTGGCACGAAGTGAAGTACTGCAGAAAGAGAGAATGAAGTGTATATTGGGGCAATATAAACCGAGAAATAAATGAGAGAGAAAGAGTGAAACAAACGTGATAAATAATACGTCATAAATTAGTAAAATCAGAAAGAAATAAAGATGATAAAGAACGAGGAAAGAAAAGCAAGAGAAAGTGGAGCTTTTAGTGTTTTCTAGTTTTAAAATAAAGACAAATAATGATAACTGGAATTTTTCGAAATGCTTTTCGCAACAGACCGATGTAATAATTGAAATCTTCCTCTTTCTGCTTCTTGATCTCCTCCCGTTGTGCCTCAGTTAATGTAGGTTGTCCGGGATTTCCGGAGGTTCCTCCGGAGGAGGACGGCGGATGATTATGGGAATCCCCACCATGAGCTGGGGCCTGGGCATCTACCTCAGCCTCCGTCATGGGCAAAATGTGGGAAATGGCTTGAAGGATCTCCAAACCATCCAACATGCTGTTGTTGTCGAAATCGTGAGTTCTAATAAATGATAATGATTAACTAATAATTAATTACTTTCATTAATTCAGATATTTTTAAAATTAAATGTACCAATATACCCTATATAATTTTTTTTTCAGTCGAACTGTTCCAACATCAAATAAATGAAGCAATCATAAAAAAAATTCTGGAGGTAAATGGGTTAAGGAGAAAAAAAAAGCATACTTGAAGTAATGGAATTCCATTTCTTCTGGAGACATTTCTTTCCCATCTTTGAATGCCCATTCACCCAGATCTTCCTTCAAATGCCTGGATAAAAAATTGTACCTCAGTAATTCACACGTAGTTTTGAACAAGAACCAGGGACATCTTTGTAAATGTGAGCCTTACATTAAAAGTGCTTTACGATGAATTTGTCTAGGATTTTTTTTTATGCATTAACCCTTTAATGTGTACAATAATTTGATTTTATTCTGTGAAGCTTTAGCAAGTTCATCTTACTCCTTGTCATGAAGAAGTTGTTTGTCCTGGGTCAATTTGGTCTCATAACCAACCCCTCCATCATGCTTGCGTGGGACGTAATGTTGGTGATTGTGAGCTGGAATTCCCCGGGAATGTCGAGGATGATGAGGGCCACGGATATGGCCGGTGTCAAAGGTCACGCCGTCCTGCTGATAATCTCTGGGCTGACCGTAGCCCGAGCAGGAGAACAAGACCAAGAGGGTAATGTTCGCAACGAGTAAGTGACGGATGCCCAACATTTTCTTTTAATTTTTCCTTCTTGTTTTTTCACTTTCAAAGAAAGTAAGAATCCTCTCTGGGTTTGTTTTTTTTTTTCAGATCTTTCTGTGAGAACAGCGAAATTTCAGTTCTTAAATGAGGTCACAATGTAAATGAAGGAGGATTAAATGTCAACAATGAGTTTCTCCATAGTTGACCTTTACAAAGTACATGACACAGCGTGTGGTGAAATTCTGTTAATCCCCACCCTCCAAAAAAAAACTGCCTTCACCCTCTAATTTTTTTGGTAAACATGTCACGCCACAATGCAATACTGAAAAATTTGAACGGTAAACAATTTTTCTTTAAATTGTGTGTAAAAAAACGCGTTTTTTCTTCCCATGCTGGGGCTTGTTGAATCTCGTACCGTGTGGGGGTGCATCGTAATTTAATTATTATTTATCCCATAGTTGTGCTGGTAATGTGGTGAGAAATCTCCCTTTGGAATGGACCAATAAAATTTAATACGCATAGGAAGCAATTGCTGTTGGGGAGTTTTTAGTGGGACATCATCACACGTTTCTTGACCTTTGGACGACCTCAACAAGGTAATTACAACAATATGAGCATGGAAGGGTTATTTCCCCAATCCTGTGAACAACCAAGTAGAGGGTGAAATTTTTCCCCCAAAAGCACTTCCCTTTATTAGAAATATCATGGTATAAGAACTTTTAAAGATATGCAAGGAACAGTCTCACACAGAATTTCCTCAGGAAAAACTTGTTTCTGTAACAAATCACGTCGAGGTAATTTTTGCATAAATTATCGTATTTGCTCAAAATCTACGGGGGGAAAGAGTACGTGTCGTGATTCGTGATTATTATTATGACATTTTACAAGTATTTGTAGGAGGAAAGAGAAATATGGCCAACTTTCTACGGAAATTCTGTACACATGTGAGAATCCATGCACCACAACTTGTTTTGCGCCCGTTAATGTAATTGATAATGAACTTGATTTTTTTTTGTAGTTCTGAGAATATTACAATTGAAAAAACTCGTGAAAAAAAATATGTGTTTTCTCCCAACAACAATGATGCGGAAGAAAATGAAATAAGCTGTCCCTTATCCAATGTAAATGTATCTGTATAGGTGGAAAAATCACAAAATGCACTTCGTAGATGAGGGTGCATTTAACCCAGTTCCATCGAATACATTATTAAAGCTGGTTTAAGAGAATGAATACAATTTATCAGCCACATTTCCCCCCAAAAAAACGTGTACAGAAAAGGCGTGTCCCGACATACAACTCCTGACCTTTGGATGTGGAATAAATCATGATGAAAAGGGAAATTTTTGTTTAACCCTTTTTTGGCCTACATCATTTTGTATTAGCCTATAATTTTTAATTTTCGTGGGGTTAAGTTAAGTTTAAGCTCCATTGGGGTAAAAGAGGACTGGAAGGATATGTTAATAAGTGCATGTAAACATGGACGGAAGAATTGTCCTTTTTGTAAATACGTGTATTGTGAAAGTATTTAATCAGGAGCTTAACCAGTGAAAAAACTTCTGTGTAGAGAGAAAAATTAATTTTCCACTCTTCCTTTCTGTACAACTTGTTTAAGATCTTGTAAATCTTTTCTTGCTGTATTTTGAAATCGTGGTGAATCACTAGTAAATATTTTTAGGTTGCCGGAAATATCGGGATTTTTTCAGGTTTTGCTTTTGAAAAAACCCTAAATGTACAACACATGTGCTCGACCACCTTTGAAGTTCAGTGAATGTTATGTATCAAATTTCAACTGATAGCTTTTGTACTTTTGTATAGGTACATAATAAAACCCTCAACATTTTGGAAGAGCGCCGGCCATTTATTAGCTGATAAAATCTAATCACGCCAGCATCTCCATAAGGCCATTTTTACGAATTCGGATAAAAAACATTTAAAAGGCCTTCGTTGTGATTATTACAGTTTTTCTATTTTTTTAGCCCCGCAGCGTTATCCTCGGTAAAAGCTGCGGTACATCTCCCCAAGCGTAGAATGCCAATTGCCTGGATTGACCGAAAGATGTTTCACGAAGATTAAGCACAATAAAGCACTTGCTACACACCCCAAAATCTGATGATAATCTCTCCTATATTCATGGTAATAGAATGTAGATAAAAAAAAGGGATCCCTGGCCAGAAGTTGACACAGGTCGAAGTCAAAAGCCCTGAACATATGTGACCTCAAATGTCCTGTATCAACTGTTGGGTTTGCTCAAGCTTTTATTGGGGTATGTATGTGCTCAAATATTTGTATAAACAATGAACTCATTCAGATTTACTCAAAGGATAAAGGACCCTCTGAAGTGCTCTAGAACGGGATTTTATCAAGATTTTATCCTCGCAAGTCAAAACATTATTCGTTTCTCCATTGTTGGCTATCAAATATTTTAGGGCCATCCCTCCATCAATGTTGCTGAGTCAATATTGGCTTTGTTTTTGTGAATTATTATTATTCCACTAGGAAAATTTATAAAATCTGTACGCCAAGATTTTGCCGCCCATTGTAAAATCTCCGCCCTTTGAACACTACAGGCATTTCGATGATTCACCGCGCAATGGAAGAAACCCGGGAACTGGGAAATCCCGGGAAACTTTCCTACGAAAAAAAGGAAAAATATCCTGGAGAACTTCTGTCTGCCAACATACACAGTGAACCCTTGTACAATCTCCGGCAATCAACACCCACTTCCGGTGCTTCACCCAGTTGGAAGATGAAGCTACAACCGCGATGATAAGGATCAAACAAACCTGGCCAAATCTCTTCTTTTTTTTCTAAATATAAACCTGATGAACCCATATGTACATGTACCTATGTATATACTGTATATATCCACGAAAAATCCCGGGCTTTTGAAGCATATGCACCCAGAAGATTTCCCCCGAAAAAAAAAACTATCAGCTCAATTCAACTCTCCGTCTCCATACACATCGACAGGAAAAAAAGCCCATATGTACAGGGAATATTTGAAGCCATGCCGAAATAGGGGAAACCTTAAACCCCTTGGTAATATCGGGGACCCTAAAAGGTTCTCTCCCCAGTAGCAGAACCAAAAAAAAATATAATGTAGGGCCCTTTTTCATTCATGAGGGTGACAATAATAGAGTCCTTGTAAAAACTCCATTGAGTAAATCCCCCGTCATTATCACTATTATTGTCATTGTCGTGCCGACACCATGTAGGACCTTGCCACCGTGGCGGTGTCCATGTGGATACAATGCCACGGAGGATAAACGGAGAATACATATGTATGCATATGTGCATGTATTTCTACTTCTACCAAGTATTTATTTATTCGGAACGTGTTAAAGTTAATATACAATACAGAATACAATACAAACTTGGGGATTCAAAATATATGTACTCCCATTACGGACGCAGTGTGTGCATTGCATTTGATATTGGTTCTAAATGTATATACATTTGTCAACATTTTTCAATCCTAACGTTACTTCCGAATACTGTTGTGAAGCCCGGAGAATACGGATGTAAATGTGTACATGTCCGTCTTTTATGTAATCTGTACATGAAGAGATCTTTCAACAACCCGGAGAGACTCGATGGAGTCCCCGGGCTAGATGGTAGCGGCTCTAGTTCCATCCTAATCCGCATCTTTTAACCCCTCTTCCCGGCAAATGTAAAGGTATAAAAGGTCACGCCTTGGTGCACTTTAGCTACATGGTAGGAAGAGGCACTTTTACAAGCGATTATCAGCTTTTAATACGGGATTTTACAATCCGAGTGCCATATGGTAATCCATATGCAATGAACTCCCCTAGCAGTGACTGGGACCTTGTTCATGTGTGTTCTTGCCTGTCTCTCTCTTTTTCCTCTCTCTGTCTCTTTCAATCTCTCTTCCTCCCTCCCTCTCTGTCTCTTTCTCTTTCAATCTCTCTTC